>JAULKK010050169.1:0-18761 GCA_032355705.1 Rubia peregrina
GTTCTCTCCCATTGCTACATCATGCTTAGGTAGTTGATCTAACAAGAACGATCGAAAATGATTAGGAATAAGAGAACTTGGAAAGTGAAAATGATTAGGATCTTTTAGCTTTGGCTGTGTTGTTGATGCTTGAACATTTTTCACTATGCAGCAGATCTTTCCATGGGAGGAAGACCTTTGCATTTGGCCTCTTTCAGACACATGTATACTAGATAAGGAGTGTGATCTTTGCAATCTGCTTCTAGCATTGAAATCTTCACTAGAGCGTCGTGATCGCGAAAGACCACCTAGTTCCCTGATTGAAGCAGCCGCGGCGCGAGTTATCGACATCGAAGCACTCATCATATAATTTGTGTCCTTTGGCTACCTTGCATCACAGCTTGGAAAGCAAATAATGTGTTGTAAAGAACCTGATAAAAAGGTGCAAAAGGTGACAAAATGTACATTGTTTTTGAACGACCAAATGACAGCAGGATGCCAATTTGTGACAAATTGCATCGCCAGGATTCTTGAGAATAGTCCATTTGCGTATGGTTATCATCGAAGTACCTAGGTTTTGACATTGGAAACTGATTGTGCAATGTCCTTATGCTTGAAGTTATATCTTGTAGTCAATAATTGAACTGACTCTTCCACAGAGTTAGGTAGCCTCAAGAGAATCTTACAAGTATATATGCTCCAACCGAATGGCATATATATGCATAGTTTTGTATGATGTTAATGGGTTGCCACGATGCCTTGGCTCAATGCATTCTCTACTTCATCTTTCCCCTTTTTAGTGACTTACTTCCTCATTTGTCATTATTCAATGATGATTTTAAAGATTTTAATATCTTAAATTATGTTTAAAAATAAAGAGTCTGTCTCTTGAAAGACGGTCTTTCCATAACTTATGAAAAGACTAAGGTTTAAACTGTAAATTTGAAGAAATCAAAATAAAATTTTCGGGTTGTATTAATCGGGTCATAAACATATCATTCTTACATGTTGCATAATAAAATTTTAATATTGCAACTAAAACATTTTACCTTTCTATAATTTCAATTCAACCACGTCTTTCCATATACCTATGGAAAGACGGTCTTTCTCAAGACTTTGCTCGTATGCAAGGTATCAATTTTTTTCCATTTCTCTCTTAATTATTTCTATTTATCATTAAGTGGTATTGCAGCCCGTGGCGAATCCAGAAAATTTTCAATGGGGTAACCACTAATATATATATATAATATTTAATATTAATGGTAAAAATAATTTCATGGAATAACAAAATACTAACACCCCTATTTTTTTTTTACCATGGAGTAACCATTGTTACCCCATGCCTCTTAATAGGTCCGCCCCTGATTGTAGCTGCCTAAAAAAACAGTGTCTAACTAGCTATATAGAACTATGAGAATTATGGACATTTATCATAAACCTAGTTGATAGTATGTAGGGGTAACCCATATTTTATATATTGAGTTGTAACTCTGTCAAACATCGACGTGGGACACTAACAAGAACGATTTAGTTAAGAGCCAGGCATGAGAAGATATCGATCGGGGATATTAAGGTGTCTGAAACAAGCAAGTCGAGCAAAGTGGGAATATTTCCCAATTTTGGAAAAAGATAAGGTTTCTTCGCACCATCGATCTAATTAGGCGAGGCACTAATTAATGAAACTGAATATTTGGGTAAAGAGCTAACAGCGGGACAACGATTTTACATCATAATCACTTAATAAATTTTTTAATTAGCCCTGCAACCTGAGTATATATGCACTATACCTGCCCACATTTAACAAGGATTTGGTGAACGCTAATGGTTTTGTCCACTATTAATTAATTAATGAGTCCGCTGACTCTCTATATGCAAGTCTTTTCATGTTGTGATTTCCTAGTGGTGAAAAATTTATGATGGAGTAGTGGAAGAAGGAATCCGTGGTTTTCTCCCGACCTTTATTACCTCGGCACTTGTTAATACTAGCTACTCCTTCTGTCTCAGTACTTTTTGGTCAACTTTCTCAAGACACATTTGATCATGAATTTTAACCAGTATATAGATACAAATATCATTATGTGAGATATCCCTTCATGATGTATTTTCTAAACATCAAATTTTAATACACCATTATTATACATAAATAAAGTTATCGTTTGTCAAACTTGGTATGCGAAAGTTGACCAAAAAATGTGCAGTTTGAATTGGGAGGGACTACATTACACTGCAATTTTTTTTTGCAGTATAGCCCAATCCTGCGCGTTTCTCTTTTTCATGCTCCCCGTAATCAAAGATTCTGTTAAATTTTAAAAACTTTGAATACATATTTAAATAAATATTGTACAATATAATATTATTGCATGAGATACTCTTAGATTCATCGTAATATGTAGTTTTAAACTAATAACCTTTTATGTGTCGTTATTATAAGCATTGACATATATTTACAGTCAAACATGTGTATTGGAGACCGTGAAAAAGATACTGTGCAAATTAACATGGGATAGAGGAAGTATCATAAATCAATCAAAATATCTAAAACATCACTTTTTTCATTCTTTGTTATCCTTAGTAACGAAAATACATGTTCTAAACACATGTTCAATTAGGTAAAAGATCATAATGCTCCCCTCTACCAAATAACAAGAAAAGACCTTTGAAGTTTGAATCGTCCAAGGTACGCTAAGCATTGCAAGGAAAAAAGAAAACTACTATATTGGTTTGCTTAGAAGTTTTCTCACTTTGTCATCATATATAGACATTCATTGTATTCTTTTTCTTTTTCCTCTCAACTGAAGCCTGCGTTCCTAAAGGCTCCAAACTCAAAACCATCTCGGGGTGAGCTACACATAGCTTGTGAAGAACGAGTCTTTTCAAATCAATCTTGCTTTACAAATACTATTGCATAGCTTACATTATTCTAAGAACCAAAAATAAAAAAAATGAAACTAATGTTCTTGGTTTTTTTATCTGCATGCCATCCTTAGGACGTTTTAGGTCGAGTTCGACTTGGTGAATGGTCTGGCCATGTAAATGGTTAGAATCATATTAAGAGGAACATAAATCCTCAACCTGAATGTAACATCTAGAATTAGTACCATATCCCTTCCAACATGATAGCCTCCAGTAGGTGAGAAGTGACCAGGTCCAGTCTAGAGAAAAAAACCATAACAAGTAAATTTGTTAGAGGGAGTAGAAGAGAGGAAAAAATAGAGGCAAGGACATTAAAATTATCAACTATTTTGAGAGTACTACAAAGATAAAAACTAAAAACTATTAATCAGACTAACAAATGATAACAAATATTACCAGTAATACAAGTAAATGAAGCCGAGAGCTCCCAGAGAAATGCATTCTCAATCCACTTGCAAGGTTTCCAAGTGCTTGGATTGATTTATCCGCAAGAGATATGTTCACTGTTAGAATAATCAGTGTAATGATTAGATTATGATAAGTATGATGACTAGATTAGAGTCATTTCCTTATTTTTTATGTCTATTGTAATCTCTCTCTATATATTCAGTTTAAGAATAAAGAATCATTTAATGGAAATCACTTTATCATGGTATTGGAGCCTCTTCTGATCCAAACCCTTAAACCCTGGCCTCTTTCATATTTTCGGTCACCTCCCTCCCTCTTCAAATTTTCCCTGCCACCGCACACCTTTCTCTCCCTTTTTTTCGATCAAAATCTGGCGTCCCTCTCCCTCATTATGGCTGATGAAGAACCCTCCTACAATAGTCTTCTTCATATGATGCAGATTAAACTCACATCATCTAATTATCTTCTCTAGAAGCGTCAAGCTGGTTATGTTCTTCGTCCACTACTACAAACTAAGTCTAATGTAACACTTTTCATGCAACACTTATTTAAATTGTTACAAAAACTTATAAAGCATTACTTAAACTTTTGAAAAGTGTTACGTAGATATTGATAAGTGTTACCTAACTTTTAAAAAGTGTTACGCTAGGTTTAATGTAACATCGCCTAAGGTAGTACTTGTAAAAGTGTTACTTTAGGTGCTATTGTAACACTTTAACCTATTTAAACATTTTTACAAGTATTACCTTAGTGATGTTACATTAGATCTAATGTAACACATTTTTAAATTCAAGTAACACTTTTCAATATTTATGTAACATTTTTCAAAGTTGTAAGTAACACTTTATAAATTATTGTAACATTTTAAATAAGTGTTGCAAAGGAAGTGTTATGATAGCTCTAATTTGTAGTAGTGGTCCGCAAGATCTGTATGGTTTTATCGATGGCACCAATTCATGTCCAACTCTCCCACCTCTGCCACCGGGCAGCCCTGCTTTATCCTTTTCCACCACAGTCTTCACTCCTCCTGGTGGTGGCAACGTTGATCCCAATATTGCTTATCAGAAAGAAAGAAAAAAAAGAGCATGATCAATGCATAGCTGAAGATCAACGTGCCTGCAGTCTGCTGTTTTCTTCTCTCACCGCTGAAGCTCTCGCAGAACTCCCAGATTTTATCACCTCCAAAGAGATGTGGGGTAATCTTGCCCTCATTTATCAGAACAACAGTACCTCCCTCATTTTTCATCTTCGTGCAGATGTGTGTGATATTCGCAAAACTGGTACAGTTTATGAACTTCATCTCAAGTTTGAAGAGATTTTTAAAAAATTATCTGTTATAGGCAATCCTTTTTTTAATGTTCATCAGATTGTATGGTTCTTGACTTCTCTTGGTCCTGAATATAAGGAATTTTCTACCCTTTTAATTAATGGTACCCCTACTCCGTTGTATACGGATGTTCTTGCTCGTGCCAAAAACCACGAGGCATTTTTGCAAAATTTACAAGGACATTCAGGACCATCCACCAGACTAGTGGAATTTTAGACTGATGACCAACCCCCAGCCGGCCGTGTGGGATCAAACGTTGACTAGAGGTGGTCGTGCATGGTCTTCACGCGTCGACCGTGGTGACTATTACGATGGTTGGCATGGTGACCGACAGCCCTAGTCAGGCTCTCAGGTGATTGGTACAGTCCTTGGACGTGGTCATCCGCATTGCACCTTGTGTGGATGACTCGGTTATTATGCTGCGACGTGTTATCAGATGCAGGCCCAGACGCATCGTTCCAACACCACACATTTGGCATAAATTACTCTATTTCTCAATAGTTGGAGCCATCCTTCAAAGTGTCAGATTGGTATATTGATTTAAGAGCTACCAGTCATATGACGTCTTTAGCCTCAGGACTAGATAGCGTCACCCCTTATACTGTTAAATATCGAGTGGATGTTGGTAATAATACTCCTATTATTATCTCTCGTATTGGTGATAATAATTTTTAGAGGAATTTGCGATTATCTGATGTTCTGGTTGTGCCAAAAATTACTAATAATTTAATGTCTATTAGTAAGTTAACCAGAGATTTGGGTATAGCAATTACATTTGATGATCGGAACTTTGTTATTCAGAATAAAGTAACCTAGGTCATCGTGGGTCGGGGGCACAGTGATGATGGACTCTATGTTTTGAACTGGGGAGAGGCAGCACTTGTTTTAGGTTTACAGCAGAATAAGAGTCGAGCTTCGTATGAGCTATGGCATGCACGCCTAATTCATATACCAAGTGCAGTTATTTCTAGTTTGGATTGCTTTCAGTATCCTCTTCGTTGCTCAAACTGCATACCTGCACCCCATGTGCTATGGCGAAAGGTCAACACTTGGCTTTTGTTGATAACCCCATGTGCTATGGATGATTTTTCTATATTTGGTTGTTATATCCACTTCGTCGCAAGTCAGATTGCATCGACACCTATATGCAGTTTGAGGCGTTTGTCGAAAATAAATTTTCTTCAAAAATTAAGGTTTTCAGAGTGATGGTAGCACGGAATTTCTTAACACTTGTCTCCGTTCCAATTTTGCGTCGAAAGGGATACATCATCAGGTTTCTCGTCTGTCTACTCCAGAGCTAAACAGGCTTGCAGAACGTAAACATCGCCATGTGGTGGAAATGAGCCTTACAATGTTGTTTCATTCACATATATCGATATCACGTTGGGATGATGCGTTCACGATGGTTGTCTACATTATCAACCGTCTACCTACTCCAGTCTTACAAGGTTCTACACCTTATGACCTTCCGTATCATTGGGATCCTATCTATGCCAAATTTTATCCATTTGGTTGTCGGGTATTTCCATTTGGTAATCATAAGCAATCACGCCGTAGAATTCCTTATATTTTCATTGGTTACAGTTCCCAATACAAGGGTTTCAGGTGTCTCTATCCATCTACTGGCAAGGTTCACGTCACTCAGCATGCTCTCTTTGATGAGACTTACTTGCCATTTGCTCCGTATATGGACTCAGTGACTTATTCTCTTCTTAGATTTTGGATGTCTCTATATTTATTGACCCCGAGTCTAAGTTGGCACCGTAGCATCTTTGATCGTGTCACCACCATGCATAATTTGTTCTGTTGACCCAGAGTCGACACAAATCGCCGCCCCTATTGGCAGCCCCGCCGACCAAAATTCTTCGCCGTTCAGCCAAACGGCATCACCTCGGTCGGTCATCTCTATTCCGCCTCTGGCAGCTTCTCTGTTGGCTGCACATACACCACCTCCGGCACAACCCTCCAGGATGGTCACTCGTTCTTCGACTAGCTCTATTAAGTGTTGTGATTATTCAAATATTCATGTGCATAGTCTTCTATAGCTCTTCTGGTTTAGAAAGAGTTGACTGATTATCGTTCTGCACTTCAGGATCCTTCTTGGGGTTTTACAATGGATGAGGAAATTGCCGCCCTTCATCGTCAGCATACGTGCGATCTTGTTACACTCTCTTCGGAAGTCAGCATTGTTGGCTCCAGATAGGTTTATCGACTCAAGTTCATACCAAATGGTACAGTCGATCTCCATAAGGTACACTTAGTGGCACAAGGATTCTCTCAGATTCTTGGTTTTTACTTTGGCCAAACCTTTAGTGTTGTGGTTAAAGCCTCTCCAGTCTGGAAAGTTCTTTCCATTACCACCATGCGAGCCTGGATTTTTCATTAGTTGGACGTTAAGAATGCTTTTCTCAACGGTGTACTTGACTCTCTGATTTACATGGCACAACCACTTGGCTACAATGATCATGTTCATCCAGACTATGTTTGTCGTCTGCGTAAGGACATTTATGGTCTAAAGAAGGCTCCTCGGGCCTAGTTTCAGCGATTCAGCACATATCTATCTCGACTTTATTTTCACTACAGTTCGGCTGATACGTCATTATTTGTGTTATCTCAGGGTTCTTCACTGTGTATATGCTTGTCTACGTCGACGACATCATTTTGGCTGGAAATGATTCTACACGTATTCAACGGTTCATTGTTCGCACCCATCAGGAGTTCGCTGTTAATGATCTTGGTGCATTACATTACTTTCTTGGCCTTGTAGTTACGCCTACTGCCTCGGGTCTTCTTTTAGGTCAAGTGAAGTATGCTTGGGATATTCTCTCTTGGGTTGGTATGTCAAAGGCGGCGTCTGTCTCTACTCCAATTCTGTTTAATTCCCAACTCCACAGCAGTACGAGCCCTCAATTCAAGAATTTGACCCTCTATCGATCTTTGGTCGGAGCTCTCCAGTATCTAACCATTACCCATGTAGACTTAGCCTTTGTAGTTAATTCTGCCAGTCAAGATCTTTAGGACCCTCGAGATGATTATACTGCAGCTATCACTAGGATTCTACTCTATGTTCAAGGGACTTTGCATTTTGGGCTCACCTTTCAAGCTGGTTCTTCCCCCGAGGTACTTGGTTATTTAGATGCTGATTGGGCCAGATGTCTAGAGACTCAGTGGTTTACTTATGGATAGGCTGTCTTTTTAGGCAGTAATCTGGTTTCTTGAAGTGCAAAGAAACAACCCACAGATTCTCGCTCTAGCACTGAGTCAGAGTATTGGGCTCTGACCAACATTTCTTTCGAGGTTGTTTGGATGACTCATCTGCTGCGTGATCTTCACATCCCTTTGTCTGGTGCACCTCTTCTTCTTTGTGACAATAATAATGCAATATTCTTGGCTCAGAATCTATGGCTCACAAGCTGGCGAAGCACATCGACATTGATTATCATTTTGTTCAGGAGTTAATCTTTTCTGGCAAGCTGCGTGTTGCTCATGTTCCTATTTCCCTTCAAATAGTGGATATTTTCACCAAGGGTCCCTCTCGTCCATTATTTGAGTTCTTCAGATCCAAGCCTCGCGTCTCCGAGAATCCAACGCTTCACTTGAGAGGGGTGTTAGACTAAATCAGATTACTGACTAGATTATGATAAGTATGATGACTAGATTAGAGTCTTTTCCTGATTTTACCTCGATTGTAATCTCTCTCTATATATTCAGTTTGAAAATACAAAATCATTTATGGGAAATCACTTTATCATTCACACTTGTATTAAGCTGAACAAATTTGTATACAAAACTCACTTTTGTCAATGCAATGTTATATCTCAAGTTTCCCATTTTATCTTCAAGACTTCAACTTCTCACCCTTGATATTTCATGTAGAGGGGTAATTGAGTTTGGAGGAAGAGATGTAGTAAGGAATCAAGAAACTCCATTGCTTAAAAAACATACGGTGATTTTGCTTTTGGTTTCTACACTTGCATATCTTCCTTCTGCGGAGAATCAGATAAGACGTCTATGGTTGTGAGCTTCCCGAAGGAATCCTTTGCACCTCTGAAGAAATAATTCACCTTATCTAAAATTGTATTAAGCTCCTCATTTCCTGGAAGCTGAAAGTTTGAGTGTTAAACAATATTGAGTATATAAGATCATACATCCAAGATAATGGAAACGATGCAAAATACAGAAAAATAGCATAGAAAGGTCACCTCAATGACATTGTTAGTGGAATGAGCAGCCCTCAAATTGTTCTTTTCCTACATTCTCAACAAAGTTTATGAGATTCACACCGATGCATTTGCTAACATGAAGAAAGGATTGAAAACCTTATACTAACATGTAGAACTGGGAAGTATAGATCATTTCCCATATCAAAGATATTCACTATTGATACAACATAAACAAATTATAAATATGATTTAATAATGCTAAAGTGTTCCATGTACCAATAATACTACAGAAGTTCTGCAAACTAAGGAAGTGTTTTTATTATTACACAACGTCCATATTATCTGAAAAATTGGACAAAGAGATTGTTGATACCGTTGGCATTTCTCAAGTAACATGGTTCCAGCCTCGTATTTTCATCTCAATTCTTCACATGACAGACAAATTGCTTAGGAAACACTCAAATGTCATTTTTAAAAATGCACAAAGAACATTAAGAAATGAGATATCATTCAGAACCTGCAAGAAATATGTTCCTGCTTCTTTCTCAATCATTATGAAATCTTCAAAAGATCCCTCATCATCATTATCAACAAAATTATATTCATATTATGCGTATTAGTATATCAAACTTGATAATTGTTCAAACTCTGTGAAAAAAGTTGAATACCAAATGTTCCTAAAGCCAAATGAGATGCTCGTACTCAATACTTTTAGCTGATGAATTTGACCCAATCGCCATCCTTTAACTCTAAAGGGCTCTTCATAGAGAACAAGTAACTGACGTGTTGGTCCTATAATCTTGTTTGCATGATATCCCATTCTTAAAATATCACAATGATTGATCTGCAACACGAAATAATATTTATTACAACTGTTGATCAAGGGAATGCTAAGATATTTGGGGATTACATAATGACATGGACCTTAAAACCTAAAGTTTCTCAGACAATAGATCAAACACCTTGTATTGTAATGTACCATGGAAACTGAAAAATGATTTTTTTTTTAAAAACAAAGAAATAACCACATAGTATACATAATTTTGAAAGCATCAAAATTAATTAGAAAAAGAAATAAAAATCGATCATATTAACGTCAAAAGGCTGTACAAATGGTGGATGAGAGGGCAGTACATACTAGCGGTGAGATGAAATCAACGGATAAAGAGACACACAAAACCTCAAGAACGAATTCAGACTCATCAAATTGGAGTTAGGATAAGAGATTCTATACTGACACCCAAACAAACTGGATCAACTGCGAAGAGGAAAATAGAAATCTTCATCAAACTGGGTCATGGTTAATTCAAACACTACTGGCTAAAATGGTGGAATAAAAACACCAATTTATGCAGAAGTGGGGAGAGAGGAGAGGGGTTAAGAAGACACGTCTCAGTCCCTTACCTAGAGGTGGAGAGATCATGCTTTCCTTAAGAGGTGATGTGGCTATGAGATAAACCAGAATAAATTGAATGAAAAACAATGTATGAAGGGTGGTTGGTGCAAGATGTGGCTTGGCTTTGAAGGTGGGATCAGAGTAAGAACAGAGGGCGCTTGTCTTAAAAGGTAGTATTGACTGGTCACTGCGTACCTCCTATGCTTATCGTTTACCATTTTGTAAGTCAGAAGCAGAAAGCACACATGAGAAAGAATTGAGATGAAAATTCACCAGAATCATAGGAGAATTCACAGGAGCAGAAAGCGGTGATATGGCATCCAAATCCAATTACTTCCTCTAACTCATTTTCTTCAAAAAAAAGCATGTTTCCCTTCGACAACAATATCCCACCTAGGATCAACAGGATCCCTGACATAGAAAACCTGGTGCGCTTGAGATGCCAATATAAAGGGGTCGTTCTTCTATCCAACCTGACTTATATCGACAAGGGTGAAGTCAAAATCCTCAATGCGCTACCCATTATTTATATCAACCCATTGACATTTAAACACTTGTGCATGCATACTGACATAGTCAAGCTCCCAAATTTCTAAAAAAAAATCCAAAGTAGCACTTAAGGGCATACTGCGGATTTTCATCACCCCCACTTCCAACGTGCAATGCTTCGGAGACAATATGCACTCCACTGTTTTGAGTGACACTTTTATCATCCATTGATTTTGTGTCAAATGTAAACATATTGATGTCATAGCTGACATATAAAAGAACGGTCCCTAATGGTCTAAGAGCCAACCATTTAATCTTCGATAGGTGTTCACCGACATTAACGTATTCCCGCAACCATTATGAAAATGTCCTAGTATGTAATTGTAGAACTCGAGCTTCATTAAAATTAGGGTGGCACACTTGTATAGCATCCATATGAGTCACTATGTATGGAACTACATCCTCGTTATTGCACAAAACATAAAGATAGGCAGCTGATAAATCTTTCGCACTCAAATTAAATAGTTTCCATGTCTCCCCCCTACACCTTCCAACCTCCCTTCGTGTCCACCGATTAGAACACCTACTGATTCAAATTACCTCATATAATCAGTGAAAAACTCAATGGCCTCTTCTATCACGTATTGCTGCACAATGCTAGCATCTGTTCTATACCGATTTTTCACAAAGTGCTTGAAGATTTTCATGTACTTCTTGAATGGGTTCATCCATCTGAGAAAAACCATATCACATTGCTTTATCTCCCTCACCAAGTGGACCACAATTTCAAAAAATGAGGGAGGGAAATACATTTCCATACGACACGGAACTTCAATAATCATTACTTGCAACCTATCCAACTTCGATACACTAATACTTTTTGCGACAAATGGATTTGAAAAACAAACAGAGCTTCATAATGCACAATCTTACATGAGAGGACAATGTAGATCAAATGAGAATGACATTCAATTATTGCACTAGGTTGTGACAATCTTGTTACTTCAACCCACCTAACCTCAACTCCTCGATGAACACACAACTGCTTATGTGGGACGAGTATGCACCGGGGACTTTCACACTACTAAGGGTCTCACAAAAATATTTCTTCTCCGATTGCGACATTGAATATCAAGCAGGGGGAAAATAACATTCATCACCGGTAGGCACTGGCCCAAAATTCTTGCAAATACCCAACTCAACCAAATCTAGCCTATCCTTCAATCCGTCCTTTGTCTTCCCAGGGGTATTTAACAACGTCCCAACCAGAGAATAACAAACATTCTTCTCAATGTGCATAACGTTAAGACAATGTCTAACATCTAAATGCTCCCAGTAAGGTAGGTTAAAAAGATGGAGCATTTCTTCTAACTACCTTCAACGGCATATTTTCTTTTATTTTTACCAAAATCATTGGGTAAATTCTTAACACTTTCATAAAGTTGTATACCTGGCCGTGACACAGGGGGAAATTGTGGAACGGGGGTGACTCGGGGCTCCACTTTCCCGTTTAACCATTTTTTGCCAATCGCCATAGATGCTCCTCGAGAAGAAATCGCATGTGGCCCTGATAAATGGTCTTACAACCGTGTTTTAATTGACCAAAAATAGTGTCCTTCTCACAAACTGGACAAGCTAAATGACCTTTCACAGGATACCAAGACAAATTCCATATGCAGGAAAATCATTAATTGTGCAAAATAACAACGCTTTCAGAGTTAAGAAATATTCATCCAAACCATCATATACTCGAACACAAACATTAAACAAATTCAATAATTCCTCCACTAGAGGAGCAATATATACATCAATATCATTACCCCGTTGCTTCAGACAACAACACATACTTACATTTCAAGGACAACTAAGAAAGAAGTATCACCAACATAACAATTCAACAGCTATGTGTGCTACTTATATTACCAAAAGGATTCATACTATTTGTACACAATCCTAACCTCAAATACCGAGACTCTTTCCCAAACTCGGGGTATAAAGTATCGAATTTCTTCCATTGCTCACCGTCTGAAGTGTGTCTTATCACATCATCACCAGTCAAACTTTTTGCATGCCAATGTACAAAATTTGCATCTTCCCTACACGCATACACCTTCTTAAACTGAGGAATGATCGGGAGGTACCATAAGAAATTTGCAGGTGTCTTCTTCTCTTATTTTAATGGAACTTCCGCACCTACCTTAATCGCACATCTCTTCAACTTGTACCGAGCCTCACTGCATACCCGACAAGATTCTTGATCTTTGTCTACTTCCGTATGCATGGATTTTTTTGTAATTCCAATCCCATTGGACAAAGTATTTTTTTTGGCAGCATACAACCTATCGGGCATTAAATCCCCTAAGGAAGCAAATCCCTAAAAACTCTAGATCCACGGTCACCGACTTATCTGTCCATCCAAAATTTTCCTTCAGGTTTATTATCTGTAGAGTTGCACCCAAGACCGAGTTCTTCGAACCATTATACAAAGGCGTCCTTTTGTCGTCAATCAAAGCTTGTAACGACTCCAGTTTACCTTTGAAATCCCTTGCAATATCTTTCGCAATTTCATCAAACTCAACATTTCCATCTAATTCATCACCCACAATCATGTCCACTAATTCATTCGAATGAGAGGCTTCCACAACTTCCCCATGACATACCCAATGAGTGTAGCTAGTTAGGAACCCTTTCATTATGAGATGTTCCCGCAACTTCTTCCTCACTAACTACGCATCATTTCTACAATCCTTACACGGGCATTGTTCTCGCGAAGAACCAATTTTAGAAGCATATTCAAATGCAGACTCAAAAAATGATTCAACCAATGGCATATACTCCGGTGATTTCCTAAGATCATTACCAATTAGTTCATCTCGATCCATTATCCTAAAAGTCAATTGAAATGCAACACATAAGGATCCATTCAACAATAATCATACCCCTACCAAATCTCAAACCATAAACATGAATAGGGATATATATATATATGTGTGTGTGTGTGTGTGTGTGTGTGCGTGTGTGTGAACCATATATTATTTCAAGAAAATCAATAACTACATAATTTGGATAAAACTAACCTTCTCCAATGCTAAATGATGAATTACCAAGCATAAAAGCTTTTCTTCAACAATGGGTAGGATATAAATGAGCTTTTTCCTCAAAGATTTAGTGTTTTGTGGCATTTCAAAATGGCCATTTTTTTTAAATAAAGGGTCATTTCCGAACTCGTAAAGGTTTTTCCATATTCACTAAGCCACGATAAACCATTTTCCGATATCGGAAAATAGAGACGAAGAGTTTATGGACTCGGAAATTGTATTTCCTCTTTGTACTATAGTCACCACATGATTTTCGAGATCGTAAAGGCATTCGTCCCTATATTTCCAGTTCGTAAAGTGTCATTTTTTTTAAAATGACAGAAATGCCTTTAATTACCTTGAACCACCTTTGATTAACCCTAATTAAAGGCGGTTAATGAAAAACTAACTTAAATCGGCTCAAATCTGCCTTAAATTTAAAAAGAGAGATCCGAATTCTTTATTTCGAACTCAGAAATGCCAATCTCAGAGAACTGCCTTCCCTTGCTGCCTTTAATAAAAGGCTCTCTACCAGTGAATTTTTTTTCCAGGATTCAAAGAAATGACTCATTTGCCCCTCTTGAAAATAACAAAAACCAAAAAAGGGTAATGACTGTTATGCTATACTTTTATCTTTTCATCATAAACACTAAGCACCACTTACACTTCTTCATCCGAATATACCACCACCACCGGCACATAATTCTGTGTTTCTTCCTCCACCGATGTGCTTTTCTATCCCCCAATGTTTCCGTCTCTCCTCTACCGATGTGCTCCTCCTTCTCACCATTTTTTGTCTCCAAGAGCAGCTCCGGCTCTGAGCTGGCAAAGACCGTTGATCATGTGAATCTGCAATTGTACCTTTACTATACCTTTATCGTTCGTGCCAAGTACTTTGACTCGTTGTTGTTCGATCAATGGCTGGGGATTAATTCCTCCTCCTAAAATCATAGCCATGGTCGCTGCTTAAATTTGGGGGTTTTTGTTGCTTATGAAACGTTTGATTGGTGGGAATAGAAGAAATGAAAGTGACAGTGATTTGTCTCTCTCGGTGATGGAGGGAGAACCACCGATGGTGGGCTAGGAGATCCAGTGGTTGGGGTGAGGGCTTTCATTACGACTAGGGGTGGCGGGGCCGGACACAAAATCTGTTGGTGATGGGAAATGATGACCTTAGGCGGAGGGGGGTAGTGACTGAGCTGAGCTTTTTCCGGGTCTTAGTAGACAAGGTCCAGTCAACGCCGGAATGAGACCTGAGGGTTATTTCAACACTTTCATTAAACACTTAGGATTGTTTTTTTACTTTCAAAAACTTGAAGATTATATTAGCACTCTCGCAACTATATAGGGTTACTATGGTATTTTGTCCTAAAAATATCAACAAAAAATACAAAGACATCAACAAAACAAATTGATCAATAGTCTTTCGGTGTACGAATGACTATTGTGATGTCTTTTAGAATTCAAAATGGCCCAACAAAGTCAACACACACTGCTTTACCATGATATGTAAGCTTTTTTGGTGATCCTAGATCATTTCAAACCTAAAAAGGTCTTTTAATAATTCCATCTTTTAGTTTTGTTTCGGAATTTCCTTATTTTCAATTTAGGACTTTTTTTTACAATATTTAAAAACCAATTTTTGGTTGAATTATTATATTTTTTTCTTCTTTCTTGGTGGATTCAAGAATTCATTCTTAAGGTTCAATGCTTGTCAACTCATATCTTTATTCGAATTTGAGTTTGTAAATCCTATGTTTTCCGACGATGTCTTTTCCGCTTTATTGTTTTTTGAGTCGTATGACTCTGTTGTTGGGTATGGTGGTGTGTTCTAAGGTGGTGATGGTCTATATGTTAAGGTGGTACATATCCATATCATGTGGTGTTGGTGTTGGTGTAGGTTGTGTGATGTATGGCGGCAGGAAGGTGATGAATGGTGATGAGTGTGTCATAGTTGGTTGGTTGTGTGCGATGATCAGAAATTTATATGATGGAGACGTAAGAGCATGTACAATAGGGTTTTAGAGTGGGTTGAATTAAAAATGAAAATCGAATAGGGACAACTTAATCCCACAATGGGGGGTTGAATTGGGTTTGAAAGGAGAAGAACCGCGGGCTCGGTCCGTTTAATTGGAACGGCTCTCATTCTTCCAAAGCAGAAACATTCACGTGGGTAGGGTCCGCGCATCAGCGCGAGCCATTGGCTTTGCATGGGCCACGTGGCGACCTTCGGTTGGGCCACGTGGCCCTATGCAGAAGTTTTTAAAGAAAAAATTGCATGTACACGTGGCGCGAGCTGATTCGGCCACATGTCCCAACTATTAAATTAAAAATAAAAAATCTGGAAAAAATAAAAAATAATCTGGAAAATGTTGGAAATTTTTCTTTAAAATTTATGATTTCCGTTAAAAATTTGAAATTAAATTTTGGTTGTTTTCAATGATTAAAATTACATTCTTTAAAAATATGTATATGGTTCTTTTTAATTATGGTTCATAAAATAAATTTTACAAATTTTGATTAATTTTGGAAATGAAATTTTAAAAAAAAATTCAATAATTATAGGTGTATTATTAAATTTCACATTTAAATTTATTTCTTACATAAATTTATTTAAATTAATTATTAAAGGTAGAATTAATGAGTAGGATAGAGAGAATCAAGTGGGGTCCATGGAGTGGTTTGAGAGTGGTTTTCACCATTGTGGAGAATAAAATGGAGTGTTTTAGTTGTGGTTTGAATTGCTGGGGTGAATGAGAGAGATTGATTATTTAATTAACTGAAAACACAAGAGTGGGTCGGGAGTGGTTTTTCCATTGTAAATGGTCTTATAACATTCCACATAGGCAATGAATGTGAAGGAATGAGTGAATGAGTCTAGGATCTATAAGTGGTTTGGAAGTGAAAATCAATTGCCTTAAAGGCTTTGTTAATTGTGATTTCACCATCCTTTTTAGTAGCTTGTTGCATGATAGGATAATTAGTTTATTTGGTAATTGTGTTGTCTTTCAATTCATAACTTAGAAAACCAACCAAACCCCCCCCCCTCTTTACATTGATTTTATGTATATGTATCTATCTCTATCTAGGCTTATATTCACCCCTATATGCTTGAACCCTTAGGAAAATTCTTCTTCTTTGTGGATGACCCCGACTTGCCAAACTATTTGCTTAGTAGTATTTAGTAAGCATTTTGGGCTTATCAATTGTATCTTTGAGAGGTACAGCGACTACCTACCAAATTTTGGCACCGTTGCCTGGGAATAGGCATTTATTTTTAATTGTTTGAGCATATTATGTGTTGATAAGTGCTAGTTGTGAATATATTTTATAGTTTACTTTTATTTGGTCTTTGTTTTGCTTGGAGACGTATTGTTTGAGTTCTTGGTGTATGGTTCGTACTCAATCCTCTTCACAAGAACCCCTACACTACGACCCCGAGTTGGAATTGGATTTTAAAAGGTCTAGGAGGTTTTTTCATTGGAAAGTGTGAATAAAAATCCTCCTAGTGACCATTATGTGACATCTTCTACCTCGATGGATCATGACGAGGAGCAAGAGGGTGAGATTCCGGGATGAGTTCATCAAAATCCTCCCCTTCAAGGGAGGGAAATCCCGGTGAGGCAAGTTCCATTGCGAGAGGCTATGGCTCCCAATCTTGAGCACCAACCTATGTGCATCACATATCCGGCGGTTGGAGCTCACAGACATTTTGAGTTGAAGTCCGGATTGATACACTTGATACCATCCTTCTTTGGTAGGCAAGTGGAAGATCCTGACAAGCACCTCCTTGATTTCTATATGGTGTATAGTGGGATGCTTCCCGATGGAGAAAACGATAAACTCTATATGTTGAAGGCTTTCCGTTCTCATTGCGAGATGCCACGAGGGATTGGCTTCATTATCTTCCACCCGGGAGCATTACTTCATGGATCGGGTTGAAGAGAAATTTTCTCTCTAAATACTTCCCGGTCTCAATGTCCACAATCTTAAAGAAGGACATAAGAAACATCATCTAATGGCATGAGGAGTCCTTCTATGATTTTTTGGAGAGGTTCAAGAAGCTTCTTCCTAGTTGTCCGTGTCATGGGTATTTGGACGAGGATTTAGTCTACTACTACAATGGTCTTCTTGATCAAGATCAAAGGCTAGTGAGGGGAGCATGTGGTGGTTCTCTTGGGACCAAGTCCGCTACGGAAGCTATGGACCTTTATGAGGAGAAAACTGAGGAGTCGAGAAACTTTAGATCGAGGGCCGATTTGAGGAGGAAAAATCCCCCATAATGCAAGTGCCTCTTCCAACCATGGAAAGCTTGAAGACCAAGTGTCAAATCCTACTTCTATGGTCAAGGCATTGATAATCATGGGAAAAACCTAATGTCAAGTCTTGCGAGATTTGCTCTTCTCCGCATGTCCCACTTTGTAAGATGATTATGTGGAAGAAGTGAGTTCCATGGGGTATCAAGGAGGCCAAGGGTATCAAAACCAATAGTACCAAAATCAAGGGTACCAAGAGTATCAAGGAAGTGGAGGTTACCAAAACCAGCCTTACAACGCGTCTAACCAAGTTCACCCAAACCTTCGTTATGGGAATGCACAAGGAGGCCAAAATGTTCAACCTTACCGCCCTGCTCAACAACCATATCATTCACCACAACTACAATACCCAAGGCTTGGTAATAAGCCCCACAATCAAGGTGAAGGTTCGGGGATGTCTAAGGAGGAGATCATGCAAGCCATTGGGAAATTGACCGTATGTGTGGGGAAGGCTGAGAAATTCCAGGAGAAGACCGACTCTAGCATAAAAAACTTAGAAACTCAAGTGAGCCAAATAGCTTAAATCTTGAATCGAATGGAGGCAAGAGATTCGGGAAAGCTTCCTTCTCAACCGGAGCTCAACCCTCGTCAAAATGTGAGTTCCATCTCATTGAGAAGTGGAAAGGAAGTGAAAGAGCCCAAATGCAAGGTTTTTGTCGAGCGGGTGTTGGAAAAGGAAGACGATGAGGAGAA
>JAULKK010050273.1:0-18759 GCA_032355705.1 Rubia peregrina
AAACCCTACCCGAATTTCCCCTTTTCTCTCCTGTCTTTTTGTTATTTTCTCTCTATCTTTCTTTCTTCTAGAGAAGGCGTAAATAACCCTTGGTCAAGTATTAATTGGGTCAAAGGTAATAGGGCCAATAACACATTCGGGTCAATACCCAAATCTTCTCAAATGTAAAGGACGCAAGGTGAAAACAATGGTAAATTGGGAAAATGCAGCTCAATGAGCTGAGATCTTCATATTTAGACGAGGAAGAGGGTGACAATTTTGAGGAAAAGGAACATGCTTTTGATCAATATCCAAACTTATAGTATTGTCTTGTGGATTTCTGCTACTTATACCCTCCAATTCCAAACGAACTTTCTAACAACTTTCGGATAGGAATGGTGTAGCCCTTAGCCTTCTTTTTCCTCATTGTGCTTCCCGCTCAGCTCAACTGATTGCTTCTCCTTCCTATACTTTTAGATAAGTAAACCAAATTACCCTTAGGCTTATTTAAGTTCATAACAAACCCCTCCTCTAATCTTGAGATTGATCCCAAGCTCTAAAGTTAGGAAATTGCTTCTGAATGAACTTAGCATCCTCCCAAGATGCATCTTCAAGATAATGATCTTTCCACTCAATGAGCCATTGTATGACCTGAGTTCCTTGTTTGTTTATCAACCTTCTCTGCAAAACCTTATTTGGCTCTAAAGATAAAACCTCATCTTCAACCAAATTAGGAATTGGTGCACTAGATACTGATGTAGAACCAACAAATTTCTTCAGAAGTGAGACATGAAATGTTGGATGGACTCTGTTAGTAGCAGGTAGTTGCAACTGATAAACCACTTCACCAATTTTATTTGTGATTATATACGGACCAAAATACCTTGCAGCAAACTTGGAATTGTTGTGATCTTAACCTGAATGCTACTTGTACTTGTGTAACTTGAGCTAAACCCGGTCTCCTTCTTCAAACATTCTTTGAATTCTCCTCTGATCAGCATAGGTTTTCATCTATCTATAAGCTTTTTTTAAGTGCAATTGAACTTATGATTGACAGCTTCCCTGTCTCTGAGCATATCATTAGCTGCTAGAATTAGAGAGTCGGTCAATAGTCCTAAAGGAAAATTCAGAGTTTTTACTCCAAATAAAACCTCATGAGGTGATATGTTGATGCTCGTATGATGGCAAGCGTTATACCACCTCTCTGCCAAACTCAACCAAGATTTACAGCTACTGGAATAATCCACACAAACACACCTGAGACAACTTTCTAGCACCTGATTCATCCTCTCAGTTTCACAGTCGGTCTGAGGGTGATAGGCAGTGCTATATTGCAATTTAATTCCCAATTTGCTGAAAACATCCTTCCAAAAGTAGCTTGTAAACACTTTATCCCTGTCACTTTTAATAGCATCAAGAGCCCCATATAGTTTGTAGACATCATTCATAAACACAATAACTACTTTTTAGCTGTAAAAGGATGAGACAATGGTATAAACTGTGTAAATTTAGTCAATATGTCCACTATCACTATGATTGTATCATATCCTTAGGAATTTAGGAGTTTCTCAATGAAATCCATTGTAATGTCCTTCAAGTATTGTGTGGGAATAGGCAGTGGATGTAAAATATCTTGATTACCACAGTGTTCCACTTAATTCTTTTGACAAATCTCACAAGCCCTGACAAACTCCAAAATGTCCGTTCTGATTTTAGGCCAATAAAATACAGCTATTACCCTTCTGATGGTTGCATTTTTCCCTGAATGGCCACCTAAAGTTGAGGAATACATAGACTGTAAAATTTGCTGCCTGACATCACCCGCACTTCCCACATAAATTTTCTGATTTTCCTCAATATTCCACTGATATATGTAAATTCAGCATTTTGGTTCTGATTCTGATTGATAGTAATAGCTGCAATGTATTGCTAAGCTATAATATCACTCTCATAGCTTTGCTCAATATGTTGTAACCAAGTTGGCACCAAAGTAGAAGTATTGAGCTCACCTCTCCCGCGGCACAACTGTTCTATTTGATCAGTTTCATTTTTTGGCCAAAACTGATCAGTATTTCCCCTTGAACTGATCTGCTGTGTTATCATCATTTCAGACAAATTTGTGTTATCAGTGATTCCATCCATTTTGTGAATCCCAAATCACATCACTCATTTGTGAAGTATCACACTAATCTCTCTCTTTTTTCTACTTGATCAATCACCAAAGAATTATGTAGTTCATCCTGCAACCTTGGTTTCCTTGTAGTGCATCATCTACAACATTTGTTTTTCCACTATTATACTGTATTTCAAAACACAATCCAAGCAACTTTGTGATCCATTTATGTTGAATAACACTATGCAATATTTGCTACAACAGATACTTTAGGCTTTGATGATCAGTTTTTATTTTAAATGTGTTCTCTACCAGACAATTTCTCTATTTCTCCACTGCCAATACAAAAGCCATTAGTTATTTCTTATAAGTAGATCATCCTCTGTTTGTTGTGCAAAAACACTTACTTAAAAATGTAACAGGCCTGCCCTTCTGCACCAATACAGCCATCATTCCCTCATCACATACATCTATCTCTATCACAAAAGGCTTCTAGAAATCATGCATTCTGAGTATAAGAGTTGTAATCAGTTGTTTACTTCAATTGGTTAAAGGATGATGTTGCTCATAAGTTCCATAATAAGGAATCCTTCTTCAAAAGGTTGTGTAAAGCCTACAAATCAAGCCAAATCCAGCAATAAACCTTCTATAATAACTAGCTAAACCAGGAAATCTTCTTAATTCTTTCAAATTAGTTGGATGTGGCCAATTGAGAATATTGTTTATCTTTTGCTCATTCATTTCTACGCCCTGCTCTGAAATGATATGCCCCAGATATTCCACTTTCCTTTGAGCAAAAACACATTTGGAACCTTTAGCATACAACTGATATTGCCTCATTATAGTTAGCACTAATTCAAGATGTTGGATGTAATCAGACATAAATTGGCTATAAACTAATATATCATCAAAAATACCAAAAAAAATCCTCATAAATTGTTGTAAAACTTTATTCATCAATGCCTGAAATGTTGCAGGAGCATTAGTCAATCCAAATAGCATTACAAGAAATTCAAAATGACCAGTGTGAGTCTGAAAGGCGATCTTGTGAATGTCATGGTTATTGTCTCTTTATTGATGGTAGCCCTATGTTGCTCCATTTAGCTCATCCAACATCTCATCAATCACAGGTATAAGAAATATGTCCTTCACAGTTAACTCATTAAGCCTTCTGTAATCAATACACATCCTCCATGAGTTATCTTTTTTCTTAACTAACAGAACAACGGAAGATAAAGAACTTGTACTCTCTTGTACCAATCACACCATGGTTTGTCTTGTCCTGTCTTCATTTGTTTCTGAGCATACTGACATTTCCATCCAAAATATCTTCTGCCACCTCCGATCCTTTGACATGTGTGTACAAAGGTTTCTTCTTCCTGTACTCAGATATCTCCCTAGCATTATAACCTCTCAGCAACCGTAAACTAGTTTCATCACAATTGCCATAAAGTATGTATTGTGATCCTTCACTGCTAATGGCAACATCATCATTTCTAAAATCAAAGGCTATAGGACTGACACATCCACTCCTTCTAAGGGCATAACTTTGAAATTGAGCTTGAATTAATGGTCCTGAATTCCTCTTAGGTACTACAGGACACTAAGGTGTTCCCTAACCTTGTGTACATCTGCAATAGTTACCACAAAAGGCTTGATAGACATCTCTCTTAGGTTCATTTTCTTGACCACCCAAGGGTCCATAAAACTATCAGTGATACCCTTGTCTAACAGTATCGAAATTCTTAGATTTGTTTATATAGCCATAGAGTCTAATAGTGTTAGCCCTTTTGTTCCCTCCAACTGTGTTCAAAGATATCTGATCGAGATTCTCCAGTTACAGTAACTCTTCCCAATCCACTTCTGCTATCAGTATATATTCATAATCTAGAAGTTCCACACTAGTTATGTAATGAATTTCCTCATATTTGCAAATCCCAGGGATAAACTTTTCTCCACACTTGAAACATAGCTGGTTTTCCCTTCTGTACTTCAATTTTTGAGGATTGATTCTCTTGAAGCCTCAGTAGCAGTCTTATTATTAATAACATAACCCTTCCATTGACCATGTTATTTGTCATTTCTAGTTAACAAAGGTGAGAAACCACATATAACGAATCTTTTTTTCCTCTTATGCATCATATCCAAGTTCAGTTCTTGCAATAGAAAAACCTCCACAGTTTCTTGTAATGTAATAAGCCTAAAAAGCTTGACCATCAGTTTAAGCTATTGTTTTGGACAACTAATAAAGCTAGAAACAAAATTATGCTCATGAAAGTATGGATTATTTTTATCAGTATAGATTTCAGTTCCTCAAAAACATCATGATACTCTCTAACTGAAGCTATCTGGTATAGTTTATTAAACTCCTAGATTTCATCTTTGATCTCAGCCTCAGAAAATCTTTTCAACACATCAATATAGAATCCTTCCAATACTTAAAAGGTCTAGTAGTCTTCTCAGCCTGAAATCATACTTCAGCTCTTCATTCCAAATGCACTTCCACAACATCGATTATATCCATATGAGGTATTTGAAAGGAATTTTTAAAAAAAAAATGTCACGTCTCAACCACTCCTAAGGTTTATCTCCACATAATGATACTAATTCCACTCTGGATTCCACTTTTACATCATTTCTACCAACCACAATTCTCCAATTCTCATATCAGTTTTCATCATTATGCATAGTTCTAGGATAGTTTATAACAGGAGAATACATCTTAGATCTATTTTTAGGCATAGAGTACCTCAACCAAAAACTTGAGAATAGGTGTAGCAGAAACTTCCTTCTCCTTTTGCCTTCTCCAACTGCCTTCCTTCTACTCAGCAACAGATGAAATCCTGGAGTTGACATCCTGATCTGCAATTTCTTTAGATTTCCTTAAATTTTTAGATTGCTCGGCTGTAGTTGCGATTTTCTTCTCCGTTGCCATTTTCATACTCATCATAATCCACTGGATCTGCTTGTTTCTCTATAATTGCTGATTGATTAGCTCCAATTGTTGTCGTGTAAATTCTGCCTGAATTCCTTACGGTAAACTATCTGCTTAACTCTTCAACTCCGTGTTTTGAGTTTTCAATTCATGAAACATCTATGACATCAGTGTCTCCAAATCCTTGAGATAAGAGTCGAGCAGCTTCATTCTTGTGTTTTCCGCTATTAGATTAGAGGATACAGTAGCTCTGATACCAAATGTAAAGAATGCATGGTAAAAACTATTAAATTGGGAAAATGCAGCTCAATGAGCTGAGTTCTTCATATTTAAATGAGAAAGAGAGTGATAATTCTGGGGAAAGTGAACATGCTTTTGATCAATATCCAAATTGATAGTAATGGCTTGTGGAGTTCTACCACTTATACCCTCTAATTCCTAATAAACTTTCTAACAACTTTCGATTAGAAATGGTGCCGCTCTCGCCCTTTTTCTTCTTAACTGTGCTTCTGGCTCAGCTCAACCAATTTTCTTCTCCTTCCCAAGATTTTAGGAGAGTATACTGAATCACCCTTGGGATTATTTAAGTTCATGACAGACAATTAGGAGGTCAAACCCAACAAACTGCCCTGACCAACTAGTTGTAGGGTAAGGTCAATCTGACGACACCACGACAAAACTCAAACTTCCCCCTCTGTAATACTTTCATCAACATATCTAAACCATTATCATCCGTGTGAATTTTCTCAAGTTCTAACAACTTAGAATATAACACATCATAAATCCAATGATAGCGAATATATATATATATATACTTTGACTTCAAGTGGAAAGAAGAATTCTTTTCAAGATGAAAGACATTTTGATTATCACAATGCAAAACGTACCTTGCTTGCTTAACTACAAGCTCCCTCGTGAAATTCCTTAGGTTCAACATTTCTTTTGTTACTTCCACAGCGGCTATGAGCTCAACTTCGGTAGTGGAAAGGGCAACACATTTTTTCAATTTAGATTTCCACGCCACAGCTCATCCAGCAAAAAAACATATGCCCGGAAGTTGATTTTCGATCATCGAGGCTCTTGACCAAATTTGAATCTGTATAACCAACCAAAGGCTTCTCACATCCCAACATCAGTTGAAAATTCAATGTTCCCCGAAGATTCCTTCGAATCTACTTCACGGCTTCCCAATGATGTCTTCCTGGATTAGAGAGATAACGGCTCACAACATCCACTGCATGAGAAATATCTAGTCTTGTATAAACCATGACGTACATCAAACTACCAACTGGTGACGATTATGGAACATTCTTCGTATGTAGATGGACATTCAAAAACACTAAGCTTAAAGAATAAGCAAGAGGAATGCTTACGGCTTCAACTTTGTCCAAATAGAATCGCTTGAGCACCCTCTCAATGTACTTTTCATGACTCGAGTACAACTTCTTTGCTTCTCGATCACGAGTGATTTAAATACCATGGATTTTTCGTACCATTCTCAAATCCTTCAAAGTAAAGGAATCACTCAAAGTCTTTTTCAACTCATCAATCCTTGACATGTTCTTTCCAACAATCAACATGTCATCCACATAGAGCAAAAATAATAATGAAATCACTATTGGAGCATTTTCTCACAAAGACACAATAATTGGCTTTTGTCATCACATAACCATGTTTAACCATCACTAAGTTAAACTCCCGATACCATCTCCTTGGAGCTTGCTTCAAGCAATAAAGACACTTCACCAACTTGCAAACATAGCCCTCTTTCCTCTTTTCTTGAAAGCCCTCTGGTTGCTCTATGTAAATCTCTTCATGTAAGTCTCAATGAAGGAAAGCTATATTCACACATGTTTGCTCAACTTCTAGATCAAGATAACAGCCAAGCCAAGAACCAATTGTATGGATTTCATTTTCACCACAGGAGCAAATATCTCTCCAAATTCAACACCTTTCCTTTGGGTAAATCCTTTCGCAACCAATCAAGCCTTGTAGCGAGGTTGAGAAGTATGTTCATCTTTCTTCAATCGATACACCCATCAATTCTTCAAACCTTGCTTGCCCTTAGGCAACCTTACCAGCTCAAATTTATTATTCTCACGTAGGGATTTCATCTCATCCTCATTGGCTTCCATCTGCTCATTTTGTACTCATTTTCCATAGTTTCTTGAAATCTTTCAGGCTCTCCCCCGTGAGTGAGGCACACGTACTCATTTGGTGAGTGCTTAGTAGAAGGAATTCTAGCATGACTGGATCTTCTCAGCTCTTGAGAAATGACATTAGGCTCAACACTCTCTATCTCATTTTCAATTTTTGTTACTAAGCAGGAATTATCATTAACAAAATTGTTATCATCAAAAGAGATAGATACAGGATCCATACCTTGATCTTGAGCATCATTATTGACCACCAGTGTAGAGAGAATAGGAATAGAATATGCATCAACCATTTCCTCATTAACTTGAGTAGGAGAAACACTCTCAACCTTGTCAATGTCTTCAATGGTATAGTCCTTCATGAATACGAAAAATCAACTCTGTATAAGCTTCCTATCAACAGGATCATAAAATAGATATCTAAACTCATCAAGTCTGTATCCAACAAAGATACACTTCTTTATCTTGTCATCCAATTTCGACCTCTCGTTATTCGAAACATGCACGTATGCCATGCCTCCAAATACTCGAAGGTGATCATAAGAAACATCATTGCCACTCCAAACATGGTTCGGCGCATCAAAATTCAAGGAAACACAAGGCGTGAGATTATACACATGTACAACCTTACTCAATGCTTCACCCCAAAATTGCTTTGGCAACTTCTCTTGTGAAAGCAAACATCTCACCCTTTCAACAATGTTCTATTAATCCTTTCAACCAACCCATACAACTGTGGCGTCTTTGGAGGCAATTTCTAATGACGAATAACCTGAGCTTGACAATAAGCATAAAATTATCCAATGTACTCTCCCCTATTGTCAGACCGAATACATTTAAGCTTCTTCCCAGTTTCTCTCTCTACAGATGCTTGAAACGACTTGAAGGTATCCAACACTTGATCTTTCATCTTCAAGGTATAAGCCCAAATATTTCAAGAGTGATCATCAATAAAAGTCACAAAGTAGTAAGCACCACCAAGTGACCAAGTCTTCATTGGCCCGCACACATCGGAATGTACTTAGTCAAGAACTTCCCCCTTCTTTGATGTTGCACCTGATTTAAATGAGAATCTATTTTTCTTACCGGCCATGCAATGAGAGCATTTCTTCACATATATATTCTTAATCCCAGAAAGTACATTCTTCCTTGCCAAATGCCTAAGCCTTTCTCACTAATGTGACTCAAGCGTTTATGCCACAACTCTTAGGAACTGTCTCCATCACAAAGGTTTGGGTGACCTTTGGAAACTCTGAACCAAGAAACATGCAACCTTCTCTTAACTCTAGTTCCTCTAGCAACAACATCGAGCCCTTTATCAATTTCCACTGACCATTTCCAAAGGCACTACAATACCCTTCATCATTCAATCTTCCAACATACAAAAAATTAAAAAGAAGATCGAGAATGTGTTTTACCTCTGTCTAAACAAGCATAGACCACACAACATCCAAGGACCTCTGAAAGCTCTTTGTTGTGCTCGCTCCTCCTCATATGCTTCATTTCTTTGAAAATGGGGGGGTGAAAGAGCCCTTCTTTCTACCCTCCATTTTCCCCCAAGTTCATCATTGTGAGATGTTGGTGACCTTCCATCCCTCTCTTCTTCTATCTCCTCCCATGTGTAGTTTTCATGGACCTCTCTTCCAGCCTTCACATCAATGACACTAGCATGTGGAGCTTGGAATCCATATGAGTGATGTGTAGCCTTCTTTTGTGACTCGGTCTCTAAGTTATGGACTAACAAGACTAGGGAGTTCACTTTGGCCTCCAAAACACCTTAGCGTACAAGTCTCCAATTTCTTTGTGGATTCGGGAGTTGAATTTCCCATTCAACTCAATCATGACTGCAATGTCTTATTTGAGATAGTTGGGTGTGCTACGGTCTTGGTCTTCCCAACAATCATCCCAATCCTCATATTGGTATCTTTATCATTGGTTCTCCCTCACGATGCCTCGTACACTGTTCCTTGCTCCAACGGCCTTAATCTCATGTTGTCTATGGAAATCATTGATGGGATGGTTCCAATAGCAAACCTTGCAATGTTTAACTTGTTGAACTCTCTCTTATGAGCTCCTTCATCATTGACACCAAGGTTTGCACTTGCAAGGGATGGTAGGATCTTCCCCAGTGATTTCTCCCATCCTTGAATGGGTACCAAAGAACCTTGTCAAACTAGTCAGTTCTTCAAAGAGGGTCATGGCTTACCTGGAGCTCTTGTTTTAGATAGAGTCATTACTAGAAGTGTTGACTAGCCCTATATCCTTCACAATCAATCTATCAAAGAAAAAGTATACCAACTCATCCTCCATGAATGAATGATACGGGAAACTCCCCCAAGAGGTGCTTAAACCGCTCCCAATATCCATAGAGACTCTCGTTCGGATCGGAATGTAGAGCCTTGTTGAGCTGCCTTAGCTGGGATTGGCTAACTATCTTTGTTAGAATGTCGATCTCATTCTTTATTATTGTGCCAATACTTCATTTGCCCTTATTTCATTTAGGAGTTCCATGTTCCTAGGAAAATCAACATATTCTCGAAACTTTCTCGAACTAAAATTTACTCTATACTTTATTTTAGTTCATAATGGTCATCTGTCTCGCTTTGTCCTCCTTCATGGTACCCGGCCATAATTTGTTGATGTAGTGGTTAGCCAACAAGTCATGAGGGACTGTCCAGGATCAAAATCTCTATCATATGTAGGGACATTTTCTGGGAACTTCCAACTCATATTCCAAGGGCTTACACTATAATCGTTATGAATTGTGATGAGACATGCTAACTTTTTTTCCTGATCATGCGCTCCAGCACTTGATCAATAATGTTGAGATTCATATATTCCATAGGCCTCTCTCCCACGCTGCCCAGGTGTGTCTGGGCGTACCTTGTTGTTTTCGTATAGAGAGGGGTTGCTGGTTGGGAGAAAAGCTTGAGGAGTCTGTCCTATGGTCAAGTCCACCGTTGTTTTTACCCTAATTTTCCTTGATATGTGTAGCAATAGAGTTGTCCCCTGGTGGACAATGGTCGACCAACAAGGGACCTGCTCTCTTTGATAGGCGGTTGATCATAAGTTGAAAGTGTTTGTCATCAATAATAAAATCAATACCAAAGCTCTTGTCCCTTAACTCAAAAACATCATTCAGAAATAATTACATCACCTTATATAGATATGCCCATTGTGTTATGTTCATATTAGGGTAGAGCAGATTAAAATACTCAAAAATTTGGAAAATGTCCCAAATTTTGAATATTTTCCTCTCCCATTTTGGCTTGAGCTTGTAGACGACTGCTTTGCCAAAACCTTCCATTTGGTGTTCTATGATCTCCTCAAGGGAAACTTTAACCCATTCCATAGACATAGTTTCACCTTTAGCTATCACAATGGCTATTTCATAACTAGTCAGTGAACACATAGGCTCTACAACACGACTAATTGGTTAATTTGAAACAACATAACTAATAATATCCTTTTCTTTGGGTTCTTTAGAAATTATAGCACATAAAGGATAACAATAATGAGATCACTATTTTAATTTTATCAATACCAAGTGAGACTCTATGCCCATAAAATTCCATAGTAAATGTACCACTATTTACCTAAATCTTTGTGCATGCAATTTTCATTAATAGTCTCCCTAAGAACAATGGTGGAGAGTGGTTATCTAAGTATAAGTTTACCACAAAGAAATTGGTAAGGAATATCAACTTATTGATCATGACCAAAACATTATTTATTATGCATAAGGAATGTAATCCTAATCCATTAGCAAGTTTAATTCCCTTATTGGTTTTGATTAATGGTCTTAACCGTAGTGATTCATATATAGTTGGGGAACTGACATTTATAGATGCACCTAAATCTAGCATGGATTTTTTAATTGTCAAATTACCTACAGTGCATGGAATAGAATGCATATATGGATCTCCGCATTTTTTTAGGCATATGTTTTTTAATCATGTCAGATACATGATTATTTCTCTTGACTTTCTTTGTCACCTTTCCTTTTTTATTCCTCTTATTGGTGAATAGCTCCAAAAATTTATCATATCGAGGGATGTTTTTGATGATTTTGGGGAAGGGGACGTTTACTTCACACTTACTAAAGGTATTGATTAGTTATTTGTTGTCCACAACCTTCTTTACTTCAAAGGTTTAAGGAAGGGTGCATGTGGCTTAAAAACTAGTACTGATGGCTCCTTAATATCTAGAAGAAGGGTAGAATTTTCAATGTTGGAACCAACAAAAAGTCCATCTATCAAATTGCGGTTTAGTTGTCAGCCCTAGGCCTCACATTCTTGGGGTTTGTGCCAAAATATTTGTTTTTGTCTTCCAACCTTTGTTTTCCCATCGTTTTTTTCTTTCTTCTCTTCAATCGGAGCTATTTGGACCTACCTTGCATTCCTTAGCATCAGACCACTCACGTTTGCCTTATGATTCACCACAGTTTGCAAAGGCAACTTTCAAGTTAGATTCGCCTTGAGTCTTGATAATACTTCAAGAATTTGACTGAATTGAGTTTCATGTTTTTTTATTATTATAGCCTTCGTCTCTATCTCCAACCTAGCACGATTGTGTTTCACAAGGTCTAACTGGTCCTTACACGAAATCCCTTGATTCTAATTATGCATTTAGTTCTGAGTTCTTTAATTGAACTACTGCGCTGGCTATTATTGAAATGCGTTGAGAGTATTCTTTGGGTTTCCATACCTTAGGTTAGGATTATTCCTCTATGGTTGATTAGATTGACCTTGAGGTTATCAGAATACAATGTTGACATTGGCATCATGCCCTTGGAGTTGAGGTGCGTTCGTGGGATGGCTTGTGTTGCCACATGTGCCACACGTACGAACAGATGTGGCAGTCATTATCTTTATCGCAAATTTCTTCACCATCTCCTCAAGTTTTTCTACTTCCATTCCTTATGTTGCTGGTGTGCTCGAGATTGCGCTAACACCTCATGTATTGGCCTTCTTTCTAAATTGCCTTGATCCTTCAGCCAACTTTGAGAACAACTTATATGCTTCATCTAGTGTCTTTCTCATGAGGCATTTACGTAACAACGTTTATTCTCAAGTAAACTACCATGTAGGTAGAGGTGTAAATCTTGTTCGGAGTAACCATTTTAAGGGAAACTCGTGCAAAGCCTCTTGAAATGCTCGTAGTAGTCTTTGAAATTTTCTCCATCTTGTTGCTCCATGTTGCTAGTGTTCTTCTTAATGCCATTCAGTTTCTATGCAAAAAAAACTTCGCATAGAAGAGTTGCTTCATCTTTGCCTTAAATTTAATGTTGCATGGTTTAAGAAAATAAAACCATCCCTCACACATCCTTTAGTGAAAAGGGGAAAGCTCTCAGATTGATTTGATTCTCTGTAACTCCTTTCAGTTTCATGCTAGTGTAGATGACATGAAACTCGTAAAGATGCTTGTTCGGATCTTCCCCTGTCAAACCATATAATTTTGGCAGTAAGTGAAAAGGGCCAGGCTTCGGCTCAAAGTATTCCCCTTCCAGTGCCTCTGGCAATGCGATAGCAGGGGGTGGTAGTTGAAAATTTGGGGAGGTCAACTACCTCAAAGTTCGATCTCCCATCTTGACTTTTTGAAAATTTTGGTGAAATTTCCTCATTAATTTTGAAGCAGTTCTTTCGATTTCTATGATTATGAAAACTTGATTAGTAGTATGGGTGTGAACCATACAAAGTTTACAGTAAAGAATTGGTATGTAAAAACTAGACAAAAAATGAAAAGATTATCCCTAGAAACTATGTCAAATTTGACAGAGTGATTTTAACATGTCTTTAAACAACTAAATCATCATCATAATTATATTTATAAAACTTATTCAATTACAATATCATTATGGTAATAGAGCAAGCAAGTGAGGGTCGAACCTAAGAGATAATCATATTCCCTATTTAACATATAATTTTGGCCAACCCAGTAATGTGTTGAGGGTTTTGGAAAATTTGTTAATTATTTAAAACTAAAGAAAACAGGAAAACTGAATAAAGAATTTAATTGAGATAATAGAAACATTAAATCTAACAATTTTCACAAATAAACTTCATATAATGATCATGGGGTATTGTTCTCATTTCTCATACTATACAAAGGGTCATAAACCATACGCCTATTAATCACATTGTCCTTCAGGGGCACTCTTATTATTATATCTGATCATGATACACCGATACATGAACTCCTTAATAATAAAATTAAGTCCAAGAACAATGAGACACATCATACAGTGAACTAGTTATCAATGAAAATATGACTGGCACCCCGCGGAGTTGTTTAATTATCGCGGGATACAAGAGATTAAAGATGAGAATTTATAAGTTGCTCATGTACTCACTGCTAACTACTACTCTGTATAAGGTAGGTAGTGGCAAGTTCGAGGTTGTCCACAAATACACTAGAATTGAAGAGTTAGCTCGGCATAATCCACGATCGGACGTCACCCCTTTCATGTGTTATGAATAGCTAATGCTTTAAATAGATAATTGGGAGGGTGTGACTAACAAACTAGTAAGCATGCAAGCAACGAGAATTAAACTATGATTAACTAGTCTTGGGTGTATTTGTGTAAAATGACTAATTTAATAACTTTGATCCTAGTTTCTATCACATATAACCATATAAACCTATTCTCATGCCTATGTTACATAGTGTGGAAATGGCCTGGAATTCCTAATATCTGTCACATAAAGATTATGCTCCCTTCAAAACCATCTCACTACCTCTGTAACTAGGGATGCACTCTAATCCTTTCGGCTCCACATTTTATCCTCATCATCTCACTCCCGGTGCTAACACGCCTCTGCTTAAAGGATTTAAGCCTTGTGTAGGTGGTAACTGTTAGATACAGGAGTAAAGACAATACGTTACGGGCACTCCACTATGGACACCAACCCTAGGGCTAGAGAGGCAAAGTAATTGGTATCTCTTAATGACTCTAGGGTCGATATAACCCTAGTCGCTACAAACTACAATTCCTATCTATCAGGGTATGCCAAGGGTTTATCATCGTTAATAGTTTCAATACGGTGACCCCACCGGTCAACGTTTCATAACATGCAATCACTCGCTCAACTAGCCACTTAGAATTAACATTTTGTGAATTGGCACTGAACAAGGTAGCATGAATGCAATCATCTCACAGTGTTTCAAGCCTACGAGGTCGTTAGTCTAACATTCCTAAGATAGAATTTAATATCCTAGTGAGATATTATACTATGCATAGAATTATAGATGGAAACTACAAATCATATACAAATATTCATAGGACATTAAAAATAGGGTAATCTAGAATCTCACAAGATCATAAACCATGTCATGAATACAAATATTGCCCCAAGATAATAATTACTCTAGAGACATTACTAAAAAAATAATTAGATTTAATGCCATATGGCTAGAACTAGAGATATAGATGAAGAGGGGGAGAATCTCCACTCTTCCTACCTACTACTAGGAATAACAATAATGAAGTGGTGGTTCTACTTGTTCTTAAACCCTATAAGACTAAGACTAGCTTATATAGTAGATGAGTTTTGTGCTTTAAAAAGCCCAAATGAGGGGGGGGAACCCTAGTACCGTGCTGGCATGCCTCATGCTATAGTGCACATGCCTGCCAGCATAGCTCATGCAAAAGGGCATGGGGCGTGGACTAGAGGGAACTTTTAACCTTTTTTGATGGTACGGGTTGTGCCCAAAGTGCACGAACCGTCGTCTGGATCATAGTCTTTCAACTTCTGATGGCATGAGTCGACCCCTCATCCGACCTTCATTTTCCTTCAACTCCTGAACATGGGTCGTGCTAGATGGCACAACCCGTATCCTTGGCCTTGTTCTCATGGCACGAGTCGTGCTAATTTTGCATGGCCTGTGTCATTCTTTAACTTTTTCGGAACTTGCTTCTTCTTTACCATAACTATCTACTACCACGTTATCTACTACCACGTTTTGACTCGTGGCCTTCAATATTTTACTATCCTTGCGAATGACCTTCTAAATTCTATCTGAAGTGCTTACGAGTGATCTACAAATGAAGCTTACAAAAATGATCTAGATACTCGTAAGGACTAAAAATCCATTAGATCTAAAATAGGCTACAAAATGAACGATTTAGATACAAAAATCGAAAATGATCATCTAAACCCCTTATGATGTAAAGCTATCTATATCTAACAATCTACCAACCAAAAGACAATAAAAAATGTTAAATGCTTCAAAAAAAATACATGCATTCGATGTCTCATCACAATGCAATCTAAATTACCAAAACAACCACTTACTAGGAGGCGGTATGACACCCCGGATTCGAAGGGCACACTACATACCTCTTACAATGAGAAGATGATAAAAATCCATTTGTATGTATTGTGAAATGTTAGTGAAAATTTTGTTATGTTTGTGAAATAGTTGTGAAACTTTCATGGTACCCGCAATACCTTGCTGATGTAGTGTTTTTCAACAAGTCATGAGGGACTGTCCAAGATCAAAATCTTTATCATATGTAGGAACGTTTTTTGGGAGCTTTTCTGTCAGATTCCAAGGGGTTACAACTATGCTTGTTATGAATGGTGATGAGATTGGCTGGCCTTGTTTTCCAATCATGCGCTTCATTTCTCGATCAATGATGTTGAGGTTTCTATCTTTTGTAGGCCTCTCTTCTGCTCCCACACTGCCCAAATATGTCTGGATGTACCTTTTTATTTCTGTATAGAGAGAGAGGTTGTCGTTTGGGGAAAAACTTGAGTATGTCGTCTTGTGGTCAAGTCCACCATTGTTTGTTGCTCTGAAATTTTCCCTAATGTGTGTAGCAATGAAGTTGTCCCTAGTTGATGATGGTCGACCAGCAGGGAACCTGCTCCATTTGATAGGCGATTGATTAGAAGTTGCAAGTGTTTGGCATCAATAATAAAATCAATACCAAAGGCTATTTGATAAGCGATGCTAGTCCAACATGTACATAAAATAGAGTACCTATGTTCTGAGATCGATTCTGCCTAGAAGCTAGAAAAGTTCAACAAGAAAGTGTCGTTTAACACATATAAGCTTCAAGCTGGAGTTGGCATCAAATGGAACATCTACAATCGAGCAATCAAAACCAAAATTGAACTATATATAAGAATTAGACTAACACGACTAAAATGTATTGTTATGGATCAAATTGCAATTAAAGGCACGAAATCAACATCTAAACCCTAAATTAAAATTTTACCTAGCTGAACTTGAGGGCGTGAGATTCACCGGTGATCTAGAGGTTGTTAGTGATGAAGACGAGCATAATGCCAGTGAGGTAATTTTTTGGAAAGGTTGTGATGATGATGAGTAGATTATCTTATGACCCGATATTTTCTTGTGGATTTCATCCGCGAAAATTGTTGCATTTTTTCATTAATTGCAAACAGGTTCTTGGCATGTTTATAAACTTATGGACATGCAACTTATAAGGAAAACCCTCTAACATAATTACTCTCGCAAAATTAAATTTTAGCGGAGCATTACGATGGGAAGTTTATGGACAAACCATCTATTAGAAGACCCCTCTAACATAATTATTTTCGTAAAATAAAATTATAATAGAGCATTATGGTGGGGTGGAATCAATTTCGCAACCTAAAAATACATAAAAATTAAAGTAGTCTAATTATTACTCCCTCTATCCCACTAAAACTTGCTTAATTGTTTTTTCAAAGTCAAACTTTATAAAATTTGACCTAAAATTTCAAATTATATATATATTAACAATATCTTGTGAGATATTTTTAAATTTATCTTAACATCTATTTTCTTAATATAATCTTTTATGCTGAATTATTATATGTAGTTAAAGATATTAATCGTCAAACATGATCATTGAAATCTGTGAAAAACCAGTTACTTCCTTCGTTCTTCTATGGGTGTCTTACCACTTATTTTTCAACTATTCATTGATGATTTTGTAAGTTCAGTATCTTAAATTACACATACATAAAATATATAAAAATATATTCTAAAAATATACAATACGATGAATGTAGCAAGATCTCACACGATAATTTTTGCCTTTATATATTTCTAAATTTTTACAACAATTTTTACATTTATATATTCTAAACAATTTAGAATCTAAACAACATCTACTTTATTGACGAATAGTGAATTAAGAGCATGTACAGTGGAGATTTCAGAGTGGTTTAAATTAGAAACCGAACTGAAACCACACTAAAATCGAAAACTCACATTGGGGGTTTCAAAGCGGCCTCAACTAAGTGAGACTGCATCTTGGTTGCAAACAACTGCAGTCGTCCGAGTCCATTTCCCAAAGGCGAAAGTACTGCTTTTCTGCCAATATATACTAATAACTAAAAGAGCAACTATTTTGACAAGTGGCATCCTCTATACTTGCCACGTCAGCTTGTCGTATTCGATTTAAAAAAATAAATTATGTAATTACTAAATGCAGCATTCCTTCCTAGACAACTTAAATCTACCTCATTTAATGTTTATCTCTTCCTTGATGAGTGTATTTTGTGAACATCTCTTTCATTCGCAAATGTTCAATTCTGTGTGATTGATTTTGTGAGAGATTTATGCTTCCTAGTTTTTTTAAATAAAAAAATTGATCCTTTTACTAGCAGTTTCAAAATTTATTAACAAAAATCATTTATTGATTTATAAAATAACTAAAGTCCATAATTGCCAAATCAAAATTTTAAATTTTAAAATAGAAATGAGATAAGAAAATATTTTTTGTTGAACTAGTTGCAATAAAAATAATTACTATAAATGAAAGATAATTACTTCATATAATATATCTGGGGTTCAAAGATATTTTTCTGATAAATGAGGAGCTGTGCTTTCTCACGAATATTTAACATCCAGGCTTATATTTACCATCCTTTTCAAATGAATTTCATACGCATCTCTTAATCCATATATTTGATTGATCTTTTAATCCATATAGCCTTTTTTTAACTTTTCCTATCTAATAAATGATGCATTAATAATAAATTTTCTTTTTATATGTCAACCTCTATTGAATAATAATTTACTGCAATTATTTAATGAGAAAATAATTAATTTTTCGAATAATATGAATATGTAGTATAATTTAAATATTTTATAGAATAACAATTTATTCATTTTTTAGAACATGTCCTTGCATTTCTTTTGTATTTCCTTTTAAAAGAGATATAATTTATATTTCAGTTAAATAATTATTCATTCATTATCATTTAACATTTCTTATTTTTATCACTATATTTTTTATAAACGTAAAGTATATTTTTACAACAATTAATAATTTATACGTAAAAAGGGTATGTGCCGATAAGGATCGAGTGGATTTGTTTTCATTCAATAAATTATAATATTAATAGATATATTATTTTATTATAAATTCTTCAGCGTGTGTGTTTGTAAAGTCTTGATTTTATCTAGTTGGCAATTTGTGGAAGTTATGCATATATGGAATGATTGTGTTGAACATCAAGGAAGGTGGAGTTGTAATCCAAGAAGAAGAAGAGATATTTCGTTCATAATGTTTTGATTGGAGAATATATCAATTCCTATATTTATGAGATTGGATT
>JAULKK010050376.1:0-29629 GCA_032355705.1 Rubia peregrina
TCATACTAGAAATGCTTACCAATTGCTCCCAAGAGTATATTTAGCCTAGATTAGCTAAACCCATAACAAAAGCATAAAAATCCATGGTAAACATTGGAGAAATGATGAAAAGATGTAGGAGTAAATGTTAAACTAGGGTTTGAAGGTAGGAATTTTCGTTCTTCAAATGGGGGAGAAAAGGAGAGTATTTATAGGCTAAGAATTAAAAGAGAAAGGAATTTAAAACTAGCTGTTGCGGCACTTGACACGGTCAGTGTCAAGTGTTCCGCCCATCTTGGTCTTCTCTTCTAACTTCCATCGCTATGGGTGAACCGTTGATCCGTTTTGAGAGTTATTGTAGTCAATTTTATAATGATTGAGAAGAAGAATCCAATTGTACCACTCTCAGAGGTTGGTTCTTCTTGAATTTTTCCCAGAACTTGGTTCAAACTTCTGGATCACAATTCATCCGCTTCTTTGTCTTCCTTCTCCGACCCTTTTATCATCTACCACGTTTTGACTCGTGACCTTCAATCTTTTACCATTCTTGAGAATGACCTTCAATAAAATACTCCAAAGTGATTATGATCAATCTACAAATTAAGCTCACAAAAAAAATCTAGATGCTCGTAAGGACCAAAAATCCATTAAACTCAAAGTAGGTTACAAAATGAAGGATTTAGATATGAAAACCAAAAACGGTTATCTAAACCCCTTATGATGTAAACCTAACTAAATTTAGCAATCTTCCAACAAAAAGATAACAAAAGAGATGTTAAATGGTTCGGAAAATACATGCATTTGACCTCTCATTAATGTGTCAGGTGTAGGTGATATGATTTCAGCGGTTGGGCTACCTCAAAAGGTTAGGGTTGGGGGCGACTATGGTTGGTCGGTCATGGAGATGGATATCCTAATGGTGCTTCACGCGGTGACGTAACTAAGGCTATGTAAGCTTGTATATTAGATTTTGATGAAGTCCATGAATATCTTAAGGATGCGGGGGTTCCGTCAGAGGCTAAAGAATGGCTAATAAAGATAAGGGGTCGTATAAGGGCACTCTTGTTAAGGTTTATTGAGTTTGAGCTGGGGTGGAAGACACACTTAGATAAGGATCTTACATCATTTAATGAGTATGATGCTCATTATTTTGAGCAAGATTTTTACATCTAAAGATTAAAGAAGGAATTGATGGATGTTATGTGGCTATCAGGAGAGTGGCGGAACTTATTAGAAGAAAAATCCCAAGAAAATGAACAGAAGCAGATTATAATATCAAAATAGGCTGACTAAGCAGATCATTTGCTGGATGAGAGGGATATATTGGAGGTTGAATGTTGGCAAGGTCCAAAAGGTGTTGTTAAACACTCGCGGAACTACAATCAAAGATGAGATTTATATGTTGCTCTCTTACTCACTTCTAACTACAATAAAGTAGATAGAGGTAAGTTAGGGTGTCGTTCAGACCTTCCCCCTCCCGACATCACTTAATTAATCATGGGATATCCACTAATTGAACTGAGAGGAGGCTAAGGATAAAAGATAGAATTTGCAATTGTTGTTCCCATTCCTACTACTATACTACCAAGATTGGTAGATAGTGACAAGTACCGGGGTCGTCCACAGAGATGTTAGAAATATAATAATCAACTACGCACAATTGTGATCTGTTCATCAATTCTGATCACGTGTTAGGAATAATCAGTGTTGGTAAAACAACATTGACATTTTTTATACTAAAACTACTAGCATGCAATTGATCACAAGAATAAACTATATAAACTAGCACTTGGAGAATATTTTTATAACATGATTAATGTCATTTAAATCCTCAATGTCATCACATACAAGAAATATAAACCTATTTTAGTGTTTGTGACACGTGGTGTGGTCGATGGTCAACACTTCCCCATACCTGCCATGTAGGGTGCACATGTTATCTTCCATTGGCACCGTCTCCGTACTTTGGGAAGTGCAACAATGACCCAGCCTGGCGTGTAGAGCTGAGTCTCCCCCATACAATTATGTCCCAGACACTACACCACGAATGCTTCTCTCTAGACCAAAAAGGCAAACAGGGTGAAACACTTTATCGATGGGTTGCAAAGCTAACCCTAGTTTTCTACTTTATCTATCTCTACCCATAACTCTTCAGACTAACTCGTCGGCTTACTAGTGCCTGGTGATCGTAACGTTAACAATGGAAACCTACGTGTACACACCCACGTGGATCCGGACCCATCGTTAACCCAAGCGCATCTAGGTTTCATCCCCGAGGGGTATCAATAGTGAAACAACATGAAAGTATACTTTAGTGTATGCTTACTTAGTATGATAATCATGAAATTCACAAGAATATGAAGAATAAGACAACATAATGATCACAAAATACATAGAAATAGGTAGATCTAAGAAATCTCACAAAATAGACAATAATACATAAATACAAATATGAACCCCAAGTTAATTAACTACTTCCTAAGAATTGAACCCAAGTATTTCATTGGATTCAACACTCTTGGGAAAACGAAAAATGAAGAGAAGAAAGAAAAATAATCTAGAGAGAAAGAAGAGTATTTTATCTCTCTAGCCTACTCTTGAAGATGAAAATGGGCATTAACCTTTAAACCCTAGTAGGAAAAGGTTCATATATATAGCAGTAGTGAGTTGGGCCATGAAAAACTCCCAAAAAGGCCAAAAACCCTAGCAGTTACTATTCACACGACCAGTGGCGAATGGCACAATCCGTGTAAATGGCCCGTGCGTCACGGCACAGTCCGTGCAGCCTTGTGCGGTGCAGGCCGCACAGACTGTCCTGGGCCATGCAACCTCGTGCAAGGTGGGACGCAGGGACCTACATGAGCCGTTGGTTGGTGCCTCCCCTGGAACTTCTGATTCGCACTCCCCGTGTCGTTTAGCGCAACACGTCGGCTGGAATGTGTTTTTACTAAAACAAATTGGTGTGATCCGTGCTATTTTTCACACCCCATGGGATGATCTTACATTTTGAGACTTGGAACAACATGGGCCATGTAAAACGGAGTGGCCTGTTCCCATACTTAGCCGTTTGGAGGTGAATTTGATACCTTTGTGCAATGGCCCATGTAAGGGCCTTTGCACGACATGTGTAAATTTGAACGGGCAATGCAAGCCACTTTTCATGGGCCTGCATGGATGGTTTTTGCCTCGTCCATGGACCATGTTGGCCTGCTGATATGTTTGCTCCGCTACGGATGAAACGATAATCTGATTTGAGAGTTCTTGTAGTTGATTTTATAGTACTTGATAAGACAAATTCAACGGTGCCAACCATAAACGATGATTCTTCTGTGATAGTTCTCAAAAATCCAAGCAACTCTCGGACTACAATTCCTCCGCTTCTTTCTTGGCCTTCTTGAACTTCAAATCCACCATTATTGGGCTCAATTTCATCTACCACCATGCTTTGGAGTCCGTGGCCTTCAATCTACTACCATCCTTGAAAATGACCTTCCATATCTTCTACCATCCTTGCGAATGACCTTCAAATATCTTCTACCACTCTTGTGGATGGCCTTCTACAAAATGAGGATGAAAAAGTACTCACCAGCAACCTACTAATAAGATCACAAAGGAAGATCTAGGTGACCGTGAATACCAAGTGTTCATTAGCTTCAATTAAGTCTAAAAAACGTAGAATTTATACAAAAAACCAATAATGGCCGTCTAAACCCTTGGTCGTGTAAATATTACTAAAACTAGCAATCAACCAAACAAATGATGATAATAAATATGTTAAATGCATCGGTTAACGTATGCATACTTAGGGGTTTAAATGATAATTTTTTAAGTTCACAATTAGATGTCACCTCTAGTGTGTGTGAGGAGTAGAAAACATGGGGGGTTTTCATTTGTAAAGAGTTAAGCTACAACTACAACCATAAAACTATGATAGTTAGATAAACATAGTAATAACATGCCTTGGGGGTATTTGCATCACATGATTAACATACAAGATTTTATCCTAGACTTCTATTCATATTCAATAATTATATTTCTATCAATTTGATATATCACACGATGTGAAGATATTAATTCCCAAGTAACTCGGTCTGTCAAACCATGTCGGTTCTTACCCCTCATTAACATCTCACCTTCTCCATATATAGCATAGAGGAGCACTTACAGGCAACAACTATAGCCCTCACTACCGAGGTTAATAAAACCATAGTGTTTCGTGGATTAAACCAGGTAATAGCATGGATCATCAGGACCTCTATAGTGAATACTTATCCTAAGCCCATCTTGTGCCACTTAGGACATTAGTACCTCATGATAACTCTAGGTTCTTCTTAACGCCTAGTTTCCACAAACTAGGAATACGTCCTTTGGGTATTAACCTACGACCCTAATCCAAAATTTAATACCACCCAACCCAATTTTTGGATGAACCCAATATCATTCGCAAGCCAATACCGTTACAAGAATATCCTATTACCACCTTTGTAGCTCCAAGGCTACAATATATTACCACCCTAGTACTTGCAAGGCTACAAGTAAAGATAGTAATGTAACACCCCCGGTCGTTTCCCTAGCCTAGCACTTAATCATGCAAAGAATCTAACTAGGTATAAATCCTAATCACATTCATAAAAAAATCATAGAAAGAATCATAAGCAAAATTAAGCATGATATTTATAGAAAATGTAATTGACAAGAATCTTGTAGACTCACAAATCTAAAGTTAATACATGCTTATAAATATCCCCAAGTCATAAATTTAAACTACTAAAATAAAACCATAGAAATCAATGGATTAGAGGCCATGGAAAAGGGTATTGAATGAAGAAAGAGAGGAGGAAAAATGTTTTTGCTTCTAATGAGCCACCTCCCTTAAAGCCTATAGGATAAGACCGCTTTATATGGTGAGAAGAGAGAGAAAGGCCAAAAAAACTCACTGGTCAAACCCTAGTTAGCAAGGTGGCACAGGCCGTGCAGATCTGCAAGGATCGTAAACTGAAGTGGTTCTAGGCTTCTTTTGAGAGGTATGAGCTGTGCCATTCTGCATGGTTCGTACTATGGAGATTGGTTCTCCAGCCTCTGTTTATAAGAGCCGTGCAGATTTGCATGACCCGTATCCTGTGTACGTTCTTTCCTTCCCTTATGAGTAAGGGCCATGCCATTCTGCACAGCCAGTATGCTGGCTTCGCTTGTGGTCACTTTTGATGGCACAGTTTGTGCCAAACTGTCTGGTCCGTGCCTCTTTATCTTTTCTAGAATTTTTCCCTTCCTTTTTGCACACTCTTTGATCTTTTACCATTTAGTTCAATGACCTTCATCATTCTACTAATCTTGTGATTGACCTCAAATCTAATACAATATTTGTGGATGGTCTTCTTTCATGAGTGATCTACAATTTAAAGCTTACAAAAGAGGATCTAGAAAAATATACGAGAGAAATTCCATTAGATCTAAACTTGGCTAAAAAAATAGGGAAGTTAAACAAGAAAACTAAAGAAGGTAGTTTTAACTCCCCATTGTGACTATCCCCCCAACAAAACATAGTAAAAGAGATGTTAAATGCTCTAAGAAAACATGAATGTCACATCTCATCAAATACCCCACAGTTAAAATTTTATTTGTCCTTGATTAAACAAGAACAAGTAAAGATCTAAGAGCATACTAAGCATGCAATTTCCCAAAACACCCAACAATTTATTCCTAGGACTACCTAACCCTAGACACATGAATGTAACCTCTCATATCCTAACCTAAGATTTTTTAAGCCACCAAATCATGCCATAATAAGAATGAGGTATCATGTTACAAATAGAACAAGAGTTAGCTTACTCTAGCACAAAGAACTACCAAAAGTCATAAACAAGAGAAGCATAATTTTATTTTGTTTTGTTTTCTCTCATTTTACCTAGGAGCCCTCTTGGGTTTTAATACTAACATCTCATTTTCTTTCAAACCTCACACCTCAACTTTTTTCTCACCTTCGACCTCTCATTTTTGCATAGGTTTCCCTTTCGGGTTTTCAACCTATCCGGCCCTCCCAATTTTTCCTAAGTCACCCTTTTTGGAATTTTGACTTAGTGGAATCCTTTTTTTATTTCCCCCAATTTTTTTTTTCCATTTTTGGATTATTCAAATGATATTTCTCCCCAAAAGTGAGCTTCACAATACAAGAAACAAACAAACACAAAACACCCGCTAAGTAACATCTAAGCCCATCCCCCACACTTAAACTTTGCATTGTCCTCAATGCAAAATTATGTGAGAGAGCAAGTGGAAGAAGTGGTAAGGAAGTTCTTAGGATGGAAAGGTGAGCACCTATATCACGCCTAGTGACATGAACTTCATCTCCTATGAAATTCAACTTCAAATTTGAGTGTTCCTTGTAAAACAACATAAAACCAAGTGTAATAGTGTTCCACAAAAACTATTCTAAAATAAGATTTTTTTAAAATAAAATAAAAGCTCAAAGTACCACAAATTGGTATATTTAATGTCGTCCACACGACTTATTCCCTCAAGAATAATCATTCATAGATCGGGTCTTCGTGGGTGAGATCCTCCTCGAATGACTCTAAAGTTCCCATCTCAAGGTAGAGCTTCAACCATTGCCCATTGATCTTCATCTTCTAGCCATCTTTCTCAACTTCCATTTCTACCGCTCCGTGGGGGAACACTTTCTTCATAACATTTGGACCCATCTACCTTGAGCATAATTTACCTAGAAAAAGATAGAGTCGAGATTGAAAAACAATGACCTTTTTTCCTACCACAAAGTCATTCTTCACGATTCTTTCGTCGTGCCATGCTTTTGCCTTTTCCTTGTAAAATTTTGCATTCTCATACGAGTTGAGTAGAATATTTTCAAGTTCTTGGATTTGTAACTTCCTATGTACTCCGAATTCATCTAGGTTTATATTTAGGCTTCTAACGCCCAATAGGCTTTGTGCTTGAGTTCAACATGAGGTGGCATGCCTTACCAAAAAGAAGCCAAAAATGTGACATACCTATCAGGGTCTTATAGGCGGTCCGATATGCCCAAAATGCATCGTCTAGCCGGGTGCTTCAATATTTTACGGGTTTACCATTTTCTCAAGTATATCTTTGATTTCTTGACTGGACACCTCATCTTGCCAATTTGTTTGAGGGTGGTAAGCAACCGAAATCTTATGAATAACACCATATTTTTTTCATCAGAGCTTCTATGATTCTGTTACAAAATGAGTTCCCTTATCACTAATCACGGTTCAGGGAACCCCTAAACTGAGAGGAAATATTGGTTCTTAAGAACTCCACCACTGTTTTCAAGTCATCACTTTTTGTGGCCTTAGCCTCCACCCATTTGGAAACATAGTCTATGGCTAGTAGGATATACATGTTCCCTCCCGAGCTTGGGAAAGGTCCCATGAAATTCATCCCCCACACATAAAAAAATTTCACAAGCCATGAAGAGAGATTGAGGCATTTCATTTTTGGAGGTAATATTATCTGTCTTTAAATATTGGAAAAACGGTAATGTGTACTTCCACATATCGGGCCAATAAAGGATGTCTCCAATTATTTTCTAATGGTCTTGTGCCCAAAGTGACCACCACTAGTAAAATAATGGCAAAATGAAAAAATGCAAGGAATGATTTCACTTCACTCTCAAGAATGCATCTCCCAATGCTTCCATAGGTAAGGATTGTCCCATACACATTTCTTTGCTTCACTCATCAACTTGTTTCTTTTTTCCTTCTTGTAAGAAGGGGGAAATTAGCCCGTGACTAGGTAGTTGACTAAATTAACTCACCAAGGTTGGCTAGTTGTCACCCAAACCATTGTTTTTCCGGGAAACTCTTCCCGAATGGGTTCTAACTTAGGCTTTTCCTTAGAGGGACCTAAATCTTAGGGGACACCAACATACTCAAGTGATTGGCTACCACATTTTCACTACCCTTTCCAGGTCTCACCTCTAGTTCAAACTCACTTAAAAGGAGGATCCACCTAATCAGCCTAGGTTTTGCTTCCTTCTTAGTCATCAAGTAGAGACGAGCCGTATGATCCTAGTAAACAATGACCCTTGTGCCGAGCAAGTAGGGTTTAAAATTTTCAACCACAAATACAACAACCAATAACTCTTTCTACATTGTGGAATAATTGCTTTGCGCATCATTGAGTTATTGATGGAGAGTATATTGCATGCGGTATTCTTCCCACATGATCACAGTTCAAAGATAAAGATTTATAGTGTTGCTTCCGTTCTTACTCCTATCCGTTTTAAGGTAGACAGTGGCAAGTTCATGTGTCATCCACATAGATAAAAGGGTTTAAAGGATAGCGTCACGAAGTTCACCCTTGGACGTCACCCCCAAGTGTGTGTTATGAATAACAAGCATAACAAGGGGAGGGGGATTGTGTTGAGATTATTTACGACTACGAGCATAAAACTACAACAAAATTAAGATAATTATAACCAGCCTTGGGGGTATTTTCATCACATGATTAAAAGATTTGATCCTAGACTTATATTCCCATAAAAGATCTATAATTCTATTTAGTGCTATATCACACGATGTGGAGATGTTAATTCCTCGAGAACTACCATGGTCTGTCACATCGTTTCTGCCCCCTCATTAACACCTAACATCCTCCACATATAGCTAGAGGCTCACTGAACCACTAACCACCTCTAACCCTTACTATCGTAGCTAATATGCCCCTATTAAAATAAACCATGCCTTACATAAGTCGTAACTGTTAGATATATTAGTAGCATGTATCGTAGGGGACCTCCACCCTGAATACCCATCCTAAGTCCATTACTTAGATTAAATCACAATAAGATTAAACTACAAATTAAGCACGATTTTTGTAACATAGAGAAATATGATGAATCTAAAGAGTCTCACAAATTATGCTCAAAAATAGCTACCCCAAGAAATGAACCACTCTACTAACATTAGATCCATGGTAATCATTGGAATAAATGCCATGAATCTAAGTAGTAAATGAAGAAAGAAGAGAAAGAATCCTAGAGAGAATTTTCCCAACCTCCCTTCCTACTAAAAACTTTAAATGAAAATAACTATATCTACTTACTAAACCCTAGGAGGCTGAAGGCCATATATATAGGGTAGGATAAATTGGCCTAAAACGCCCAAGTTGAAAAATCCTAGTGCTAGTGTGGCACGAGGCCATGCAGTAATTCATGGCACAAACATCACAACTCGTGTATTACACGGGATGTCGACTGGAAGATCGTTCCTATAAAAATTATCGAATGGGCTGTGCATTTTTGCACCGCCCATCATCTAGAACTTGTATACCATTCTTCTAAGTGCACGTGACACACACGTTTGCACATCCCATCAGATGGGTCTTGGTCTTCAGCTCTTCTTTGTGTACATGCCATGCATATTTTCACAGCCCATCGTCTGGAACTTTCTTGTAACGCCGACTGATGGCATGGACCATACCATTTTACACAACCCGTTCACTTTCTTCAGCTTCCAAACTTGGCTATTTTTCTTTGGCCATTTTATTTTCTCTCTCTTTGACTCGCGGCCTTCGGTCTTCTAACAATTTTGCAATTGGCCTTCAATCATCTACTCTGAAGTGCTTACAAACAATCTACAAATAAGCTCACAAAACAAATTCTAGACGCTCGTAAGGCCAAAAATCTGTTAGGCTAGAAAATTTGGGATTTAGATAAGAAAAATCAACAATGGTCACCTAAACCCCTTATGATGTAAAACCTATCTAAACCTAGAAATATATTCACAAAAACATAACAAAAGAGATGTTAAATGCCTTAAGAAATACATGCATTTGACATCTCATCAATCGTCATTAGGAAAAGGATTTTTTTGTCAAATCCTTTTCTATTAAGCTCAATTATCCACAGATGAAATTGCAGACAATTAACAACGAAAGCACTATATACTATAAAATTCCAATTAAAGGCCTCTGTGGCAACATTAGTAATCTATTACATAATAGAATGGTCGTCATCTACTATGGAATGGTCTCGCAAGCTCGAACCAAACTCACCCAACAAATTTGACTGGCTGAAACCAATGTGCTAACCTAAACTGGTCATAGTATAAGTGTCAGTCTTGGAATTTCTCGAGAGATAAGCCAATCACACATATTTTGGTCAAAATACACTTTCCTTATTAATGAAAATTCACCCTAGAAATGAGATTGCTAAAGCACCTTCACTAAAAATCTGGTCACTCTCCATTTTACCCGTAAATTCCTTAACTAAAATAGGAGAGTTAGACCAGCATTTTTGAAAGGAAAAATGGTTTTTCGTAAGTGTATTGGATTACTTTTGTATTCATGAATTGCATATGATTGGATGCCATAGGATACCCGAATAAATGGTCAAAAGGCTTATTTGACCAAATATCTGATCTCACAAGCTTAAAATATTAAAATGGACCGAGATCTACTAATGTAACTGAAATCCTTTGGCTGGAAACACAAAAATCCATTGGTTAAATGAATTTGACTTAGATTTCTCCTACACCAGCCTTGGCCAGCAGAAGTCAAGCTATATATTTTTCATATCAAAGGTCGCCAAAAAAACCTATATTAGTATAGAGAGTTACATCTAATACATCAGACAAAAAATTACTCATTTTCATTCGGTTTTTAATTAAAAAGTAAACAAAAGAAAACTAAATTAAATTAAATAATAGAAATAATTAATTAAAAGCCTCACATCACGAAAAATAAAAATAAAAAATAGAAAAAGAAAATAAGAGAGAAATACCCCTCTATTCACCATGACCTTGCCTGAAAACTTTTTAAAACCGGAGAACTCGTTGGATAACTTCTGGAAACTAGATCTGATGGTAGCTTGCTAGGTTTAGGTATGTTGTATTACGAAGGGTTTAGATGATCGTTTGTGGTCTTCATATCTAAATCCTTTATTTTGTAGTGTACCTTAGATATAATGGATACTATGTCCTTATGAGCGTTTAGATTATATTTTGTGAGCTTATTTGTGGATCGCTAGTAAGAATTTTAGAGTAGTTTAGTGAAGGCCATTCGCGAGAATGGTAGAAAATAGTTGAAGGCCAGATCAAAGCCACGAGCTTAAATGTGGTAGTAAATGGGATGCGCCAAAGAAAAAGAGTCAAAGTCCGGAAGGAAGTAAAGACTGGCATGTACAGTGTACATTTACACAGCCCATGCCAAACAAATTATCCGATGTGACTAAATCTCATCGTTGTCCGTGCACTTTTACACTGCTCATGCCTCCAAATGGTGAAGATCTGCACCTCCAGTCCGAGCGTGGCAACCAATTGCACGATCGCACAATTAGTAGTCAATGATGATGAATCCAGACGGTGGCCTGCTAGCTTTCGCACGGGCCGCGCTCCTCAGACCTCCAGAAGTGCTCTTCAATCAGTGACCCATGTACCTTTGCATGTGCCACTCACTCATTTTGGCTGAGCAACGCTGACCCCCGTATTTTTGTACGAGCTGTATGCTATTGCACGGCCCGTGTCGACATGGTTGCTTGGGTTTCTCCATTGTTTTGGGATTTTCTAAGGTCCATTTTAGCCTACTATATAGGTAGCCACTAGTTTACTTGGGTTAAAAACTTTCATTATTGTAATTCTAATTCCAAGATCTAAGAGTAGGTAGAGAGAGAAAGGGATAACTCTTCTCATCTCATTATTATTACTAGTTGATTGGGTTCATAGAGTGGTCTCAAAGTGGTTTCAACCATTGTGGAGAGAAAAATAGAGTGGTTTCTTTGTGGTTTCAATTGTTTAGGTGGAAGAAAGAGATTGATTATTTAATGAACTGAAACCACAAGAGCTGGCTCAGAGATTTTACCATTGTACATGGTCATAGAGTAATTTATTACTTGGAGATTTATTGGTATTCATGACTAGATGATGGTTTTTTGAGGCTCTTAGATTTCACTATCTCTGTGTTCTATGAATATTTGCGTTTGATTTATATTTATATTTTTATAAGATGCATGCTATGTATGTTCTATGATGCACTCGTAGTTTCATATGTAGTATGCCATCGTGCTGGGCTTGTATTGCTATCTTTGAAGTGTTAGGTTAGATATATTGTAGAATCATGAGTATCGACAAGGTGAGTGCATGCATGTTGATCGATATTACCATTCCAATCGTTCGACTCTAACCTTATTGGATCATCGTGTAATAATAATTCATGTTATGGATGATAGACGCCCTAAGGAGGGAGCAAACCCTCGTTGTACCCCAATAGTGTGAGCATGATAATTTATAGCAACTAGGGTTGTCATGTAGCGACCATAGTCATTTCAACCTAGAGTAATCACAACATGCTGATTCCTTTTCCTCTATAGGCCTAGTGATCAGTGTCTAGAGTGGAGTGCCTATGCTATGTTTTCCTTACACTCATAGCTAAAATTTTCTACCTACACAACACTTTGTTCCTTTAAGTGGGGGCACATTAGCATTGGGATTGATATTTACGGGGGAAAATGAGCGGATCCATAGTTCGATCGACGCAATTTCCCTAGTTGTGGAGGCGGTGTGGTAGCTTCATAAACTAGAGACGAACCTCTGTGTGACAGACATAGGGAATTCCCGTTTATCTCCACGCTATGTGACATAGACATAAGATAGGTTTATATGTCTTACATGTGATAGAATATAGGATCAAAGTCATTCACCAGTCATGATACGCAAATATCCCCAAGGCTAGTTTATTATTGTTTAATCTCACTTGTTTGCATGTTTAGTAGTTGTTAGATAAACTCCACCCCAATCTATGTTTGTAGCATTAGCTATTCCCGACAGACAATCAGAGTGATGCCCGATTGTGAGTTGTGTTTAGTTAACTTTCAAATTCTAGTATCTCGGTGAATGACCCTGGACTTACCACTAGGTACTTTCTAGTAGTCGGTAGTGAGTATCTGAGAACAAAAATATAAAATTTTATCTTTTCATATTGTGGTCCATGGGTTAATCCTCCCACAAGTAAATGACCTTGCAAGGTGCGGATCATCAAGCAATGAGTTTCTTGGGTATAATTGTTGTTATCCTTAATGCCTTGTTTATGAATGTGATAGTGTTGGATATGTTTCAAGTGTAGTAATGTGATGTTCTATGTTAAGGATTGTAACTTGATGTTACATGATTATAATTATTTGTAATGTAGAAGTGAGCTTTGTGTGGAAGTATAATTTTTGCACATTCATTAATGTGTAGAGATGGATAATGTCATCGAGGGGTGTAAGCATGTGTATGCCAATGTTATTAGGTTGAGAAATGAATTTATTGGTTTCGTAGATGAGTTTATAGAGAACGCCGTTGGTCATGAGAATAGAATCTTATGTCCTTGTCATGATTGTAAAAATTGAAACTATACAGGCGATAAGGACTTAATGAAACTCTGTTTGTACAAGAGAGGGTTCATGAAAGATTATTTAGTTTGGAAGTTTCATGATAAAAAAACTCCACCGGAGGTGGTTTTTTGTAATGAAGAAGAGTGTTTTAGAGATATAAATTTGGATGACATGCGCGAAGAGGTAGTGGATGAATTTAGGGGGAGGCCCCGGGGTTTTAACTAATTTTTTAGGTGAGAAGGATAAACCCTTGTATCTCGACTGCAAGAAGAAAGACACGGTCATGTCATGTTTGATGGAGTTGTTTAATATGAAAGGTGTTGGTTCTTTGAGTGACACTAGAATGAATAAGTTGTTTAAGATTTTGAATGAGAAGCTTCCGACCATTAATGGGTTTCCAGACAACCTCTTTGATGCCAAGAGAACTTTATATCCGATGGGAATGGAGTATGAAAAAATACATGCTTGTCCCAATGATTTTGTTTTGTATATAGGTGATTTGGAGCATGATGTGGCTTGCCTCGTAGGGCATATGTTCCATTATAAGAAAATGAGAAATCAGGTTATCGATGGGAGCACTAGTGGAGGATGACTCATTAAAGACACCACTTAAAAGGTGGTTCCATCCAATTTCTGAAGAACCGCCTTTAATGAGGACCCAAGAGGAAGTTCCGAGTTTAGAACTCCCTCCCAGGTCACACCGGAAGTGACCCGTCCCTTCCCGAGCGTCGTTAAAAACACGAGATGAGGCTGTCATAGCTATTAAGGGTCAAAGATAGAATTTATAGTGTTGCTCCCATTCCTACTACTACATTTCTAATAATGGTAGATAGTGGAAAGTACCGGGATCGTCCACCGAGATATTAAGAATCTAATAATCAACTAAACACAACCGTGGTTGGGTCGACAATCCGACCACGTGTTAGGAATAAACAGTGTTATGAAAACCTTTATTGGGAAAAGTTTGTAATAACAACTACTAGCATGGAATTGATCACGAGAATTAAAAATATAAACTAACATTTGGGTAATATTTTCTTAACATGTTTAATGTCATATCGATAATCGATTTTATCAAATACAAGAACTAAACCTTATTCTAGTGTTTGTGTCACGTGGGGCGGACAATGGTCAAAACTTTCCCCTATTTTTCACATAGAGATACGCGTATTAAATCTTCCATCAGCCTCGCCACCGCAACTAGGAGAGTGAAAAAATAGCAATGGCTCATTTTGCAGATATGGTTCTCCCTCGTGAGATTAAGTCCCGGGCGGAACACCACGAACGCACTACCCCTAGGCCTACAAAGGTAAAGGTAGTAGGCGTTTTATCGATGGATCTAGGATCAACAAGATAATCCTAGTTTGCTACTTAATATATCTCTACTGATAACCCTTCGAACCTCACGGTCGGCTAAATAGATCATGGTCGATCCTGATGATTAACAACGGTAACCTTACGTGCACACACCCACACCCACACCCACACCCACACCGTTTTGGACTGTCGTCACCCCAAACCCACTTAGGTTTCCTTCCCCGGGGGGGGGGGGGGGTAGCCATAGTGCAACAACTTGAAAACAAACTTAGGTGTGTGCTAACAAAGTGTGACAATCATGCAATTACAAGAATTAAAGAACAAGCCAATATAATAATCACAGAACACATAGAAATATGTAGATCTAGAAATCTCACAAAATGAACATTAACACATGAATACAAATATTATCCCATGTAATATCCCTACTCATTAAGTATTGAACCCAATTATTTCATTGGATTCAACACTTCTGAGCAAAAGAAAAATAAAAAGATTAAAAGAAAACAACCTGTTGAAACGAAAGAGTATTTTGTTTTTCTAGCCTACTCTTGAAATCTAAAAATCAGCATAAAATTAAACCTTAGTAGACATAGGTCTATATGTATAGTACTAGGGAATTGGTCCTAAAAATAGGATAAAAAGTGACAAGAAACCCTAACAGTCACAACTAGCACGGGGGGTCATGTCTGGCACGGCCCGTGCCCTATCACAGGCTGTAGCCTCATGCCAGTGCGGGCCACGGGCCATTGGCTTTTGCACAGGCCATTCCCCTTCATGCCGCCGCTGACCGTGTCAACCAACACTCCATTTTTACTCGTTCTAATTTGCGTCTCATGTCGTTTGGCGTGCCCCATCGACTGGAACCTTATTTTTCTTAGTATCTTGGTGTGGGCCTCGTCATTATTTACACCCCGTAGACTAGTCTTGGCATTTGTGACTTGAAGCAGAGCGGGCAGTATAAAATGGTGTGGCCCCTTCCGTCGACCCATTTATGCCCAAATCGAAACAACATTGTCATTGAAATTTGAATAAGATGATGTTGTCTCCAATATTGCATTTTGACCTATCCCACTTCCTTGAAGGGATCTAAGTGAGAAAAATAAAAAGATCACCGATTATCCCAAACTCGATTCCGATCGTCCCGAAAAAAAACTTCACCATCCCTAGTCGATCTCATAATAACCGAGAGTAATAATGAAACTGGTCATATTCCATATAGAATTCCATCAGGTCTCACGACTGAATATCGTATACTCTTAAGTAATCATTTACAATTTACTTTAGACCATGTACTAGCGCTTTTCTAAAAATTGATAGACGGAATTTATTACCTTTTTATTTCATAACAATAATATCAAATTTCAGGTGATTCTATATGTGGCATTTATTATTGTTTCCATAATGCTTATTGTAAGGGTATTAATGGAACACAATAAAAATAACCGGATGATTACCTCGGTTCGCGCCCATCTAGGAAATTTGGGATATTTTCCTCACCAAACATCTGTCATTTTCTTCTAGCGCAGAGCTCCTAAGCGTGGAGAACATGCAAGGTTTGGCCATAGTGTAATTTCCCTGAATTTTCATCTTGTACTGCCTGTGAATAAATTTACCCGCTCATACCCAAATTGGAACATCGTAATCCTGACAACGTGAATAACATAATGGTATCACCAATTTTTTATTTCGACCACTCCCACTTCCTCAGACGGAGCTAAGTGCAAAAAATAAAAAAGATCACCGGTTGTCCCAAACTTGATTCCGATTGTCCCAAAAACAAAGTTCGTCATCTCTAGTCTATCTTATAATAACCGAGAGTAACAATAAAAACCGATCATATTCCACATAGAATTCCACATGTTCTCATGACTGAACATCTTATATTCCTAAGTAATCATCTACAATTTACTCTAGACCACGTACTAGTACTTTCTTAAAATTGATGTACAAAATTTTATTACCTTTTCATTTCATGAAAAACCATGAATATTAAAAGTGGTGAATTGGCCCATAATCAGAATTGTTTGTGCCTAGAATTTTTTGTTGGGCTAATCGACCCACATTCGAAATTGCAGTGTCGCTAGAAAAAAAAACTAACGATGAAATGTAAAGAGACATTGGGCTATCGTGGTTTTTGTAGACCAATGACCAGGCTTGAAGATAATTTTGGTTTTGGCTGCTTGTATATTTTTGCCCACTCATGAGTACATGACAAGTCGTGTATGGGTCATTCTTACATTGGATTCGTCAAATGGGTTTGCGATATCAGCTATTGTTGATTCGGTTCCCCTCTGGTCCAGGCCCAAATATTTAATATTTGGGACCAAGAAAATATGTGGGCCAAAATATGCAAACAACGACATGGCACTAGGTTTTCTATTTGTATCTTTTGATGTGGCAAGGTTTGCGACAACACACCATTGTTAGAACGACCGCAGCTCATGACGGGTATAAAACCTGCCCATAGTCCAACCCATTCGCATTCCCAACTGATGACGTCTCACTTGCCCAAACTAAGCTTTGCATTTTCCCCAAATTTGACAATGGGTTTTTTGGATTTGAGGGACTTCTTTAGTTGCCTATTACATGATTTTACAATATTCACTATGCATGAGCAGTTCAATTTTGTTGTGTTATTAGGTTTTGGGTGTTTTTTGTTTGAGACTCCTTATTAAATTCTTGGCTAAGGCTAGTGTTTAGGGAACTGTTGTGGAAATCATTCTTGCTACTTATTAATGGCATGTTTCTTGTTCTTGTTTTGATGTTGATATTAGTTAAAATTTTAGGTTTTTAGGTCTATTCGTATTCTAGTTGCAAAATATTTCAACGCTGCTGATGTGATTCGTGCGGTGCCACATATTCATACACATGAATCTATAATTTTGCATGCAACACATCAGTCCTGATGAAATGTATGCGGAATGAATGTGATGGAGGACTATGCCCATGCATGAGTTAGGTTCTTCCTTGTTCAACTAATGGTTCCAAGTTCCCATTTTTTTCAATTGGCTTGAATGAAACAGGAAGCCAAGAGGTCAAGGGAAAACACCACGGAAGTCGGTCCATCGCGCACCAAGAAGACGAAGACAATGACCACCCCTCCACCGCCAACATGGGACAACATACGCTTCGTAGATGATGAAGCACATAAGAGTTTCAGAATAACTAGGGGCAGCTGGATAAAGGAGGTTAGGGTGATGAATCCAGAAGACGTGGTGTGACTCCACCTTGATGTTTTCCTCGAGCCCTTCAAACCATCAGGAATAGAGGGTTTGATATGCCTGGACAAACTGGCATATGATACGGAGGTCAAGGAGTTCTATACAAATTCACTTAGTAATCCACGAACATCTACAGTACAAGAGTGAATGGGATTGAGTGGAGATGACAACAGAGTTCATCATTCAAATGATTGGGTGCACAGTCGATGGGGAGGATCATCCAGAGGTTTAGCCTCCAAAGCTATAGTGCTGGGACAATTGGCCTCCACCGGTCGCCGAGGATGACCAATCCAAGGTGCTTGACCCCATCCAAATGGTGGAGAAGCATATCAAAATTGAAGTGGGGAACAGGCTCATCCAACCGAGGTGGATCAAGATTTATGTCTTCAATCTTGAGGAAAGATTGATGTATAATTTAATTGTACAACTACTGATCCCGACCGGACATCCTTCGGAGTGCACGATCAACGAGACCATCATATACTACCACTTTGCGGAGAAGAAGGTAGTAGACCCTGAGTACACCATCATCCAGGAGATGCACCAAGTGCCCATCATAACGAAGAGTCAGACACTCCATTACGACAATGTCATCACCTCTATTCTAGAGAAGAAGAAGGTTCCAATCAAATCAAATGTAATAATCTAGCCTAAGTACCACGATGCGAACTACTTCAAGCAAAAGCATAGGCATTGGGAGGCGGGGACGTGGATTGATCACAACGTTCCCAATGGGAATCAGGATGTGCCTCAAACAACTGGGACCGAGGTGACTCCACCAGCTTCCATAGCAGAGGATCCTGCCACTATCAGTACTCCTGCCCTGCGATCGGGTATGTAAATTTTTAATTTTTATGGTTATTCCCAAATATTTATTATTTAAATTAACTTTTTTTCCTCACGGGCCTTAAACATAGCTCCTGAGGCATCCTCATGAAGGATGTAGCCAAGGCCAAGACCCTCACACAGCGCACAGATCGCAATGTGCAAAAGATTATGGAAGAATTGGCAGAGATGAAGTCTATGATTTTCGGTGCGATCAATGCACCTGAGGATGAGGTGCCTAGGGATGATGAGGATAGCCTGTGAATGACAGAAAATGAAGAAGGGTGTGGCAACGACGATGCCGAGTCTTTCACCTAAGAGTCAGATGGAAATAGTTCATCGACAGATGATATCCCAACCTCATCACCACCTCATTGATTGCCATAAATGTTTTTTTGTGCACGATGATGACTCTTTCTTTGAATTTTTTGGGATATTTTGTCTTTTGTTTGATAACTTTAAATTTGTGGGATGTGTCTTGGATATTATATGCCTGGTAGCAATATTAGTCTTACCAATTTAGTTTGATATATCTCAGGCTGGCTGTTTTGAACTCGGCACGATGCCTTTTGATAGTACATTCTATGTCCTGGCTGTATTGGATAATTATTGTTGATTTATTACGTACGATAAAGAAGTGTACTTCGCACATCATTCGCGCACATGATGTCGAGTTAATCGGCATGTTACTGACTAAACTGTGACATCACATGATTTAATTGATTGGATTGGATTTAGGCACAGGTTTGGAGCGATGAGCATGTACGACATCGCTCGACCCAATACGTGACGTCGCTTTGATGCTGAGATAAATTCAGTTCAACCGACCATATGTGCAAAGCTGCTCATCTCGTGATTCACTATTACTGCTAGGTCATACCATAGTTGCCAACGTTGCAGCTACGTCGATTATACTTTTTACTTCACATTTGGAAATGATTTACCGTGGTTATCACAGAACAACGGTAAAAAAACCTATTATTTACCTCGGTTATTTTTAATTGAGGTTAAAGATATTATTTACTTCAAAAAAACTGAGGTAAAATAACTTTTTACCCCGGTTATTTGACCTAAGCAAAAAGACCGAAGTAAACTGGGTGAATTAATAGGTATAGTTTCTTGTAGTGCAAACTTGATTAAGATGGTCCAGGAAAGAAACTTTGTCATTCCTAGTCAAACTTATAATAACGAAGAGTAATAAAGAAACTGGTCTGATTCAACATAGACTTTCACTAGTTTTTCTGACTGACCCTTCGATACTAGTAATCATCTACAATTTATTCCAGACCACTACTAGCGCTTTGTAATATTTGATGGATGGAATTTTATTATCATTTTATTTCATAAAAAACCAAGAATATCTAATTTTGTGTGATTCTATGTGGTGAAAATATTCGTTCCTTTTTTATAGTTAAACTATCATGAAGGTGCATGGCTTATATTAGGCGCCTCTAAACTATCAAAAATTGAGTATAATTACAAGAAATGTTTTTCAAGAGAGAACTAAATACAAATTGAAGTGTTCCAATTCTTAAGAACTCCACCCCCTGTGTCGAACTTAGCTTGGGCAGACTTCTAATTACAAGTTTTAGTAACTATATATATATGCATCCAAATAAAATAGTAAAAATGTGTAGCAACTCTCCATTTAAAATACCAGTATCGTCAACTCCCGCCATGCAGATAGTACTGCAACGGCTGCTACGGAGTACATCCACTTCATCAGTAACTCTCTTCAAGTATGCATTCAAACTGCAGTATGCATTCAAACTGCAACATCATTTATTCCTTCATTACCAGTAACTTGTAGACAAAGAAATTCATCAACAACATCCATTCATGTGTTATATATTAAGCCTTATATCATGGATTTGTTGTTTATCTAAACAAACAATTCCTCTGATTTTTTTGGTTTAGATCTAACCAGTCTAAGATGCAATCAGTCATATCTAGTTTAGAAATAACATCAGCCACTTGATTTCCTTCCCTAAATGTATGAGTGAGCAAAGTAGAACTGAAAAGGTTGTGGGTATCATAAGCCAGATTATATGATTTCCAGTGTGCCAAAAAGGGTTAGTTACAATTCTCATTGCATTGATACAATCTGATTCTACTACAAAATTAGCAGAGAAAACTTGTGCAAACAAGAAACCCTCATGTATAGCTAAGATCTCAGTTTGGAGGGCTGAATTTGCTCTCAGCCAAACATATTTTACAGAGATAAACTCACCCATTTCATCTCTTATGATCATACCGATTCCAGTAAAATAGGCTGTAGATAACTATGAGGCATCCACACTTATCTTTAAAACACCGTGTGGAGGCTTTTGCCACACAACTTTAAAGATTCTCGATTTTGGAACTGGTGATCTGTAGTTAGGTACAATTTCTTTCAGTTCCAAAAATTGTTCTCTAACACTTATTTTCTAAAATGGTATGACTGAGTAAGTTAGAAAAATATGATGTTTAATTTCAGAAATTGTGTGTGTTGTGTTACAAGGAATAGAATCATAAATGCTTCTATTTCTTGACTTTCATATAAACCAGCAGACAAAACTCGGCATAATATGAACTAAGTTTGAATGCAAAGGTGATAGCCCCTTAAAACTCCAGTATGAAAAAGTACATGCCACAATGTATCAAAAGTAACTAAGGGTATATTGACTAATCTATGCATCTGATCCCACACACTTAGAGCAAAAGGACATGAGTTAAATGCATGATCAACTATATCCTCACTTTTGCAATTAATGCACTTAGAAGGCAGATTGAAACCCAAAAATACCAGGACATCATCAAAGGGAAAAAATGAATTCAGTAACCTCTACATAAATATGGTTATTTTCTTTTGGATTCTGCAGTTCCATATTTGTATCAAGGATGATGGAGTAACTGGATTGCTACTGACAAGTTTGTATGCTGAAGAAAAGTTGAAATTTCCTTTGAGATCAGGTTTCCAGATGATTCTGTCAGTCATCCGTTCAATTATCCTTGCTTTCTGCAAGAAAGCAACTAAAATTGGATTAATTATAGGAGGTATAAGAATTAAAAAAAATTCCATTTTGTCTTATGAAACTAGCCACAATTGTGTCCAAAGGTATCAAAGACATGTCAGGGTCCAGTATGTCAATGAGTGGACCATAATCTGTCTAGTTAGCATACCAGAAGGGGCAATTTCCATTACCATGAATCACCCTAGAATTTGTTTCAGCCAAAGTATTGACTGAACAAATTCTTTTATAATTTTGTGATTTTCTGTTAGAAGGTGCCAACGACCAAATAAATTGTGTCCAAAGTGCCTTACCAATCTGAAACTTCCACCAGAGTTTCAAACAACATTCTTTAATAATGCTCCTAATAAGTCTAAAGCCTAAGGAGTTATTGCTAACAAGTTTGCATAATCCTGTCCATTTCTTCCCGTGTCTTTTCAGTTTATCATCTGTTTCAACCTAAAAGAAGTTAGCCATTTTCTTTTCCATCATCTTCACTATGTGTTTTGTTGGCTTAAGAACTGACCATATATGCTGAAAAGCAGGAATAATACATGTTTGTATTGAACATGTATTATCATCTGTTTGTAATAATACATGTTTGGCTTAAGAACTGACCATACATGTTAGTTTACCTCCACTACTTAGCATTTTATTTTTCCATCTACCGGTCTTGTTTTCAATCATTGGTTGAAAATGACAATTTTGAACTTCCTGAGATAATAGGACATCCTAGATAAGTAAAAGGAAAAGTTCCTTGTTTCATTTTAAGGATGTTTTTAACTTCCATTACCTTATGCATCCTTGCATTTTTGCTTACTTAGAAATCAGACTTGTTAAAATTAATTTTCTGTCCAGTTGTTTTCTCAATTTTAACAGGAAAGCTTTCAATCTGATTAAGCTATTGTGATTATCTCTAATAAAGATGATAGTGTCATTATCATAACTAAGATGGGAGATAGGGTTAGTATTTGTAGGCAGTTGATAATAATCTAGCTTTCTATTTTGATAAATAAAAGCAACACTTCTATTAAATGATTATGAGAATATATTAAAGAGAAAGGGGGATAAGAGATCACCTTGTTTGATACCACGAGTAGTACTGAAAAAACCAACAGGCTTTCCATTTATTAGAATGGAAAAAAGGCATGGGATATGTTTTTCATAAGCACCTACACAAAGCTACCGTGCATACCAAATTTAAGTAATATGCTGTTTAGAAATGGTCCACTTACTCTATCAAAGGCCTTTTTTTAGATCCAGTTTAATTATGCAATTAGGTGTATTATGTTTTGTATTTAGAATTCTAACCATTTCCTGCAGGTAAATAACATTGTTATATATATCTCTACCCTTTAAAAATGCAGAGTTATTTGGTGAAATCATTTTTCATTAAAGGTTTTATTCTCTCAGTTAAGATCTTGGAAAAAATATATTTGAAACATTAGAGAGACCAATAGGCCTATAATCATCAAAAGTTGATGGAGTTGCTTTCTTAGGGATAACAAATATCCAAGTACTGCTCATACCCTTTAGGGATAGGGGAGGCTGACATGAGATCTTTAGCAGCTTCCAAAAGGTTATTTTTAATCAAATCCTAAGCCTTGATATAGAAGGAACTAGTGTAACCATCCGGACCTGAACTTGAGTCCTTCTTTAAACTAAAAACCACATAATTTAATTATTCCATCGTTACAGGTTTCAGCAAATTCTCATTATCTTGATGTGTTATTATGGCAGGTATCTTATTAAGCAAATGACTATAATAAAGTCCAGATTCAGGCTGAACATGTTCAACTAAGAGATCCCTATAATAGTCAACTGCTTTATTTTCTATGTCCTCTATGTTCTCATCCCAACCCCCATTTTCCCTCTAATTTTAGAAATTGTCCTTCCGCATCTCTTTTCTCTATGTTATGGAAGAATTTGGTGTTATTATCTCCATCTTTTAGCTAGTTAGTTTTTTTTATTTTTGTTTCCAGAATTTTAGTTGTTCTTTTTGTGCCCTAATGAGTACAACCATTTGTTTGTTTAATTCAATTAATTGTGTTTCACTTTGATCCAGTTAATAAACTATCTCTTGCTTTCTGAAGGCCTCTTTTGATCTTTCTACATTAGTCTCAATATTACCAAATGTAGTCTTATTCCAAGCCTTTAAAATCTTTTTTTAATCTAAAAAGTTTCAAATAGAATCCTAGCATTCCTTTTTCACTCACAGGGATTGTCCAATCATCTTTAACCAGGGTTAGAAAATCAGTTCTGTTAAACCATGCATTAATGAATCTTAAGGAACTGTGAGTGGGGGGAGGGTAGTCCTATATGCAGAAGAAGAGGACCATGATCAGAAGAGAGTATATTTAAAATCTGAATAGATGAAGTAGGGAATTTATTAGTCCATGAATGAGAATAGAGACCCCTATCTAGTCTCTTACTAGTAGGGTTTCTAATCCTATTGTTAGTCCAAGTATACAAATTACCAATAGTAGCAATGTGCATTAAGCATTTACTATTGATGAAATCATTAAAATCTCTAATGCTCATTTTATTTGGTTGAGATGATCCTTTATATTCCATTTCAATAGTTATAGTGTTAAAATCTCCTATAAAAATAGCATTATCAGTATGAAGATTATTTAAATCTGTTCATAACTGTTTCCTCTCTAATCTTGTTATAAGTCCATAAATAAAAATAGCCCGCATAGCTATATTTAGCTGTGAACTCTGAATTTGAACAAAAAGGAATTGGTTATTATCTACCATCAAAGTGAGTTGTAACTGGTGTGTCCACATAAGCCAGATTTGGCCATTAGAGGACTGACAACAATTATGAAACCTTAATCTAGTCATGTATGTATAGAATTTAGTGTTATCATGTTTAGGTTCAATTAACTACAGAAGCTGTATTTTATGTCTATTAACCATGTCATCTAGTCTAAACATTGAAGTGTCCATACCCCTAATATTCCAAACTAAGAATTTCAACTGTTTTTTCTGCCATTAAATAGAATTATTTTGGACTTTTGAAGATGATCTCAACATCATCTTATTAAGTTGAGTAAAATAGTTGGTTTTCTTCTGCTTCAGTTTAGTTTTATGATTACCAGCTATTTAAGTATTAACTAAATCATCAGAATGGTTCAATGGTACCTCTTTACTAGGTGACAAAAGAGAAGAGACTTCCTTTTGATTCCCTTCACTCCTTGGAGGCACAACTTCTGAGATTTTTGTGCTTTGAAGCTCAACAAGGTCCAAACATGTTCTTATTTGATCTCTGCTGAGAATGAAACAACTTGTTAGCTTGAATTCGAGACTAATCAATATTAAGGAACTTACCTTGGTTGATATATAGATCATCCTTTGTATATCTGACATGAGTCTGCTGGCTAATAGGTGGACTATCTTTTTGGATCCAAGTTTTTTCATGAGAGTCCTTAAGTTTGTCAATTTTGTCACTAGATGATTCCTGAATGATCTGGATAGGGCTATCATTTATGGGAGGTGAGGAGTTTTTAGGGGGACTTTGCGTATACAAAGATAGATTATCCTTCCTATTTGTAGTAGTAGCAATCATAGGCATTGTATCAACAGACTTATGCTTTTTAGGATTAGCTTCTAATCCTTCATTTAGCCTGGTAGGAGGAGAGCTAAAAAATTGACCAGTAGGTGCCTATTTTGGGTTCAAATTAGGGTTGAAAAGTATGCAGTTCTTAATCATGATCCAACTTGGAGCAACGGGTACAGTAGGCGGGAAGATCCTCATATTCTATATGGTATTTTTTTTGTTCTGGATTGATCCTAGCCTTATTGAAATTTTCAAAGGTTTGAGAAAATCAATCTCTACACATAATTTGATAGCAGAGGGACGAGTCAAATTGGCAGTAACAACATTCATCTTAATATAAGACCCTATGTTGTTCCCTATGGACTCAATTGAATATAAGTTATAGTAATACAAAGGGCGTTTTGGATAGTTACCCACACAGGGACAATTGAAGATTCAGAGTTCGGAGTAAAGTCTGGCGTCCATCGAAGAACCTTCACTGGGAAACCTTGGAAAGCCCAGGTACCCTTGATCCAACAGCGATGGAAATCTGTCAGCTCTTCGAATCTAATAAGCACATGCTTATAGTCCATTGATCCAATTTGATATCTCCCCTGGAAACTAGCCATTTTGAAGGAAGCTTCTAATTGCTCCTTGGTTGGCTGTCCTCTGATGAATTTCCCAATAAAGGGCATTAGAGTAGTGGGCTGATAGAGTATTGATTTCTTCATCAGTGTAGACATAGGAAATATCACCCAGGTGCTCGTTTTTGTATTGGATGTTCAAATTATTGGGTAGAGAAGAGACTAGTGGCAGTGTTTTTATTTTCAGGGCTGCAAGAAATGTTTTTCCGCCACCGTTGTGGCGGTGTCTCCTCCATGGAAATGTTGTTTCCAGCGTGAAAGAGTCATTACAGGTCATTAGATCCGTTAGAGAGAAGGAGGAGGAGATAGTTAGAGAAAAGGAGATAGTTAAATTTCAAGTTACGTTTAAAACTACTAAACTAGAAAATGATAAAAATGATGGACAATTTCCCCGGTTCACATCCTTCGTAGAAAATACGTATAATATCCACATCAAAGCATAGGGAATATGCAAGGAAGTTTGGGTCATAGTGTCATTTTTGCAAAGTTTCGCCATATACTGTCTATGAATAATTTTGGCCTGTTCCATGGACCCGTTTATTCCCAAATTGGAACATCATGGTCGTGAAAATTTGATTTAGATAAGGGTAACTACAATTTTGCATTTTGACTTCTCCCACTTTCTTGGAGGTACCTAAGTGCAAAAATTTAAAAATTTCACTCATAGTTCAATTTCGATTCTGATTAGCTCAGAAGAGACCTTTGCATCCCCATTCAAACTTATAATCCTCGAAAGTGATAAAGAAACTGGCATGATCCAACAAAGACTTCTACAAGATCTCCCGATTAACACTTGCATACTTATAAGTAATCATCTACAATTTATTCTAGACCACATACTAGCACTTTTAAAAAATGATTGATGGAATTTCATTATTTTTTTCATTCATAAAAATCTAGAATATGTAAGTTCGTGTGATTCTATGTTGTGGAAATTAACTTTCTAATAATGTTCATTATAAGGGTATTGATGGAATACTAATAAAATTGAGGGACGAATACCTCAGTTTTTATGCCCAAATCAGATTAACATGACTGTGAAATTGTGAATTAGATAAAGGTATTTCTAATTTTTCATTTCGACCTCTCCCACCTTCTTGGAGGGACCTAAGTGTAAAAATAAAAAAGTTCACTAGTTGTGCTAAAATTAATTCCGATCGAACTGGAAGTTAATAAAGTTCATGGACATTTATAAATTTCAATTAATATTTTCTAATATACTATTAACCTTTATTAAGGTCAAATATATTTGTTTTGGTCAAACGCGGGCCAATTTTCTATGCTAGTGGGCTAAAATTGAAAGGCCCACATTTATGTTAGCCGACATCGGTCATACATTGGTCAGACATCGGTTTAGGTGATTGTAACGTTAACAACGACAAAGACAAAGGAAGTAGGCATCTTATCGATGGCTCCAGAATTACAAAGGTAATCCTAGCTTGCTACTTTAGCTATCTCTGACCGTAACCCTTGAGACCAAATAGTCGGCTAACTAGAGCATGTTCGATCGTAACGTTAACAATGGTAACCTACGAGCACACACCAACACGGTTCCGGACCTATTGTTGCCCTAAGTGCATCTAGGTTTCCCTCCCCAGAGGGTAGAAATAGTGCAAAAACATGAAGTAGACTTTGGTGTCTGCGAACTAAGTGTGACAATCATGAAATTCATAAGAATATTAAGAACAAGCCAACATAATAATACAAAAGCACAAGAATAGGTCGATCTACGAAATCTAACAAAATGAACATAAAAACATTAATACAAATACTGTCCCCAAGTAAATTAACCACTCCCTTAGTATTGAATCCAAGTATTTCACTGGATTTAATGCCTTTGGGTAAAAGGAAAATAAAGAGATGAAACGAAAAGAAACTAGAGAGAAGGAAAAGTATTTTCTCTCTCTAGCCTACTCTTGAAGTCTAAAAATGAGCATAAACCTAAACCTTAGTAGACAAAGGTCCATATATATAGTAGTAGGGAATTGGGCCTAAAATGGCCAAAAACCCTAACAGCCGCAAATGGCAGGGGGGTGGCATATGGCACGGCTCGTGCCGGTCGAGACCCCTCTCGTGCCGGCGTGGGGATCGACCCATGCTAGGGCTTAGCACGGCCTCCGCTGGGTGAAATGTTCCATGCCAAAGACCTCTAGCATGGGCCGTGTTGAGTGAAACGGGCCGTACTAGGTCGAGCTGTCGTTCTAGCCTTGTGCAGTTTGTGCTGGCCGTGGTTGGTTCGACCGACTGACTTGTTTCCCTCTTTACAGATGAACCCTTGGTCTGATTTGAGAGTTCTTGTAGTTGATTTTATAGTGCTTGAGAAGAAGAAATTCAATGGTGCCACCCTCAGGGGTTGATTCCCCTCAGATATTTCCTCGAACTCCATGAAACCTCGGACAACAATCCCTGTATTTATTCATTGGCCTTCTTAAACTTTGAATCCACCTTTCTTCTTCTCAATTTCATCTACTACCACAGTTTAGAGTTTGTGACCCTTAATCTACTACCATCCTTGTGGATGGCCTTCAATATATTCTACCATCCTCGTGAATTGCCTTCAAATATCTACTACCACCCTCGCAGATGACCTTCTAGAAAAATATAATAAAAAGTACTCACGAACAACCTACTAATGAGATAGAAAAAGGAATATCTAGGTTCTTGTGAATACAAAGTTTCCATTAGCATCGACTAAATCTACCAAACTCGGGATTTAGACAAGAAAACCAAAAGTGGCTATCTAAACCCGTTGTTGTGTAAACCTAACTAAAACTAGAAATCAACCAAACAAAAGATAATAATAAATGTGTCAAATGCATTGGCCAACGCATGCATAAATGTGCACATCAAGCCTACCTCAGAAATCAGTTTAAACATTCAACATTCCTTTGAATTCCAATATTTCCCCTACCTCTCTTCTAAAAGGCATTGTTTTTAGATTCTTTAAAATCCTTCATTTTGTTATTTTCCTTCAATTTTTATGTATACGATGTATGAATGTGTTGTATTTTTTAGTAGTCCCTGTGGATTGTACACATTTCGTTTCTATGTTCTCCCCCAATTTTGTGTCCCTTTTTAGGTTAGGAGTTTGAATGTCTTTCGGTTTCTGTGGTCATGTAAGTATCTGCTAGGTTTGAATGTGACGTCGCTGGAACTTCAATCTACCTTCATTTTTTGCAATCATTGTTCGACGTTGCTTATTCATAATTGTGTTATTTTTTAATGTATGAGATGTTTCACCCTTCTCTGTTAACCAATCAATTTTAACTGGTGAGAAACGTCATTTATTTCTTCTTGGATGGCTCATGCTTTCAAATGCGATGTCATCTTTCTGTCCCTCACCATGTTCGGTCTAAATGAATGATGAGAGACGTTGCACATACATGTCGGCCATGCCATTACTTTGGACCGACATGTATGTGTGACTCCTAGCTGCCTTAAATGATTAATTAATCCAATTTCTATCGAACCAATACATATTTCTTCTGTCAATATGAATTTCATGAATCATGGCTGGCATTGAAGGTTCGAGTAGTCGTTAACAGTTGAAGTGAGCGATTTTTTGTTTAGTTTCTACATTCCTTTTATTTGATTACTTATATTCTTATTTAATCATTCATAATATCATTGATGAGGATCGTGATTTGGGGGGTCGTCACCGTACCTCTCAAATATGTAATTTTAAGTCATTTTGCTTACTAAATACAACTAAGTAGATAGTATGGCAAGTCGGGGTCGTCCACAGAGAAGAGGGATATTTCCAA
>JAULKK010050377.1:0-18755 GCA_032355705.1 Rubia peregrina
AAAAAGGCTTTTGGAATAAAAATCATAAAAAAAATGGAAATTAAGTTGTATTTAAAGATGGTTAAAAAACAATCTTTTCAAAAGCAACATTGCAGAATAAATTTGAAGTAGTGCAGAATCTTGATACGAGGGAAGAGAGGCCTACCAACTTAGTATGTTTTAATTCACAAAAGTAAAAAAAAAGTCCCAATTTCACACTTGGGTGAAGAAGAAAAGACCAAAAGAAAAGACTCCTACTACTGTTAAGAAAAAAGGTGAGAAAATAGTACTCCTTCCATCCCAGAAAGAAAAATAATTACTATGACTTTTTTTAAAATTCAGTCTATAACTAACCTTTTGTTTGTAAATGCATGGTTTTGATAGTTACATATATTTACAGTCTAATGTATGTATTGGAAATCGTGAAAAATATTCCGTGTCATTTAACAGACAAAGATAGTATATGTAGTCATTTAATCTACTAAATATATATTCATAAAATTTTCTTAATTTATCATTATTTATTATTTTTGACACTATTCATACATCACTCATGCAAAAAGATTACTAAAACTAATGTTCCCATATCAATTTATAAAGAAGTCGATAACAAATAAGAAATTAATTGTAGGGCAGATGCAATATTAATTACTTCATATGTTTTTATATAAGTAGTGTATTACTATTTAGATATATTTTTTAAAATAGATAATTTTTTACTTAAGAAAGATTGCTTGAGAATCTCGACTGGAAAGAATGAAAATTTTAATGAGTAAATAATATTTTTTTTATTTTACTATAAAATAAAGTGTCACACTTATAAATAACAAACTCAATTAAAAGACATGACATTATTATTAAGAGAACAAACGGACAACTCCCTCCGATTTCTCAGTATATTCACTATACATTTACGTGTTTAAATTTAGGTGAATGAGGAGATGAAACTAAAAAACGTTTGTTAATATAGTACTAAAAAAATAACAAAAAAATTGTACTTCCCCGTCCCAACACTATCTATTTTTTCAAAGTTAAATTTGATAAACTTTGACCATAAATATAAATTAATAAATATAATAAATATATCATGTGAGATATTGTTGAATTCATCTTAACATGTATTTTCTTAAAATCAATTTTTAAAGGAAAAATTGGTATACGTAGCTAGAGATATTAACGGTCAAACATGATCATTGAAAACTGTGAAAAAGTTGATAGACCATTACTGCTGGGACAGAGGAAGTATAATTTAACATTAAAAGTTATTGAAATGAAAATTTTCATTATTGATCTAACCATTAATAGTTCATGAGATTTTCTCATACTTTTATATGGTATTATAAACTGTGAGTTTGGTTAACGTTTATTAGCATGATTTTTAGGTGCAATAGCCTGTATACATCAAATTTGAATATTAATTTCAATTTTACCAACACAATTTCATTTAGAGTCCGTTTCTTGAAAAACGGTCTTTCCATAAATTATGGATAGACCAAGGTATAAAATACAAATTATAAGAAATCAAAATAAAATTTTCGGGTTGCATTAATCGGGTCATAAACTTATAACCATTGCATATTGGATAATAAAATTTTAATATTGTAACTAAAACATTTTACCATTGTTAGAATAAATCAGGTTGATGATTAGATAAGATTTATTCTTGTTGAATATGATAGAGCTATATTAGGACTTGTCTACTCTTGTACTCTATTTATTCTCTTTAGTGTTAATCAGAATCACTAAGAAAAAAATATTCTTTCATGGTATCAGAGCAAATTCTGATCCTAAATCCCAAAACCTATTTTTTTCTCCGACAGCCTCTTTTTCTTTTTCCGGTCGACTGAACCTCCACTGGATTCCGACCATATTCCGGCTTCTCTGACAGTCATTTTTGTCCACTCTTCTGTGTCTCTTCGGCATTGGCGAATTGATTCTCTCCAGCGGCGCATCTCCAGCAATCCAATATCCATGCTCTCACACTCGTCTCCAGCTCGATTCTTCACCAGTGTTCAGCGACGACATTTGGCTCGGCTCCGGCTGCTAGCACTTCGCCCCAGTTACTCATCTCCTCCAAGCCCAACGAATTCTCTCCACTGTGCCAGCAAGTCATCAGCGCGTCCCTGGTTTTCAAGTGCGTGGTTACACTCGCCGCAGGAGTTCATGTGTGTGTCTACACGCGCCCTGCATGTATTTAGCTTCTCTGCAAAATTTATTCCATTTTCTCTTTGACTACATTATGGCTCATTCTGGCTCCAAGTGGATTTTGGATTCTGACGCCACAAAATACATGACATTGTCTCCTGCTGTTGTTGATCATATCACACCATATAATGGTCTTGCCCACATCTATGTTGGTAATGGTTCTCAACTCCCCATTACTCATGTTAGTGATTATCGGATTTCAAAGTCTTTGCATCTTTATGATGTGCTTATTGTGCCTGATATCACTACAAATTTTCTTTCGATTAGCAAATTAACTCCGAATTTAAATGTTGTTATATGTTTGGTTGATCATTCCACTATTATTCGGCATAAAATCACTAGGGCAACCTTGGGTCATGGCAATATTGAGGATAGACGTTATGTTTTAGACTATGGTGCATCTGCTTTGTTGTCTACTGTTGAATCAAATTAGTCGCGTGCATCTTTTGAAATTTGGCATGCTAGACTTGGTCATGTTATGCATTCCATAATTTTTGGTTTACGTACTTCTGGATCCTTAGATGTCTCATTGGTTCTGCTTAAACCCACCCTCTATGAAGCGTGTGAAAAGGCTAAACTAAGAAAAACGTTATTCTTTTTATACAAATGATAAACGTACTGCTAGGGTACTTGATCTAATTCATTGTGATTTATGAGGACCCTCTCCTATTTTATCTGCTGATGGTTTCGCATACTATGCTATTTTCCTTGATGATCATTCTCGACTTTCATGGTTTTATCCACTGTGCCGAAAGTCTGATTTTTGGGATGTTTATAGCAAGTTTGAGGCTTTTGCGATGAACCAATTCTTTTCCACCATTAAGGATTTTTTAGAGTGATAGAGGGACTGAGTTCGTAAATGGTCGCTTACGCTCTTGCTTTCAGACAAAGGGCATTCATCATCATATTTCTTGCCCATATACTCCTGAACAGAATGGTCGGCCTGAGTGCAAGCATTACCACATTGCTATGATGGGTTTGTCTTTGTTGTATCACTCTCATGTCCCTCTCTCCCACTGGCCTAACGTCTTTGCTGCAGCCACTTATACCATAAATCGGTTGCCTACTCCTATTCTTGGCGGACGATCACCATATGAAGTTATTAATGATCGGGTACCCATATATACCAATTTTCATACATTTGGTTGTCGGGTCTTCCCGTTTGTTTGCCCATTTGCCGACCACAAGATGTCTTCTCGCAGTATTCCATGTGTTTTTATTGGCTGCAACTCACAGTATAAAGGTTTTCGGTGCCTTGATCGCACTACTGGCAGAATATATGTCACTCGACATGCTCGTTTTGATGAGACGTGTTTTCCATTCGCCCCATCTTTTTCTTCGGCGAACGGTTCTCCACCTTCCGTGTTAGATGTTTCTGCTTTGGTTGATCCTCATGCGGCACCTCCTTTGCCTCCAGTTGCTCCTATATCGACTACATCTCCTTCAGTCCCTTGCTCTATTTGGGCCACAAATCTGCCACCAGCACCCAGGCAGGCGCCTTTTTCCTCTCCGCTGGTCAGTCCGCATGTTCAGTCTCCGTCCAGCTCGACTGCTTCTTCACCAGCCTCCTCGGTCGGTTCTACTCCTCCAGTCTCTCCTCCTTGGACTCGTACTCATCGCATGGTCACACGATCGGCGACTGGAGCTCTTCAACACAGAGATTATTCAAATATTATTGCCCATGGTTAGTTTACCTCGGTTACCGTCTCAGCCTTCCTTGTAGAATCCATGCTCCCCAATGTACAGACCTAAATCCCAGGAAGAACCTAGTTTAGTCTAAGCTCCTCTAGAGTCGATATGTTATACTTAGCTCCGAAGAGAGAACTGAACAGTGAATTTGAGTTGGACATTATTTTCCAAGCCTTTTTTCACAACAAAGCTTGATTCATTTGTTGTGCGACCTTTAGTCCACCCCTTCTTCTTTTAGCTGTCTCCCATTTTTTCCAATATATCTTCCTATTATTAGCTCCTCTATTTCATATAAAATTTCTTGTAATCTCATCCATCTTTGCGTAGATTACCTTAGGTAGTCCGTAAACACACATACCGTAGGATAATTATTACTCCATCTGTCCCAATTCAAGCTGCACACTTTAACTTTTGACAGTTAACTTAAATTTTTTTATCCTTAATATCTCTCGTTAAGGCTAATTAAAACTTGTGAACAGTTGATATTTTAAAAATGTATGTTATAACAAATCTAACAAGGTATCACACAATAGCCTTTATACTTGTATCCTAATTCAATTTTATGGTCAAAGTTAATAAATTTTGATTAAATGAATAGTTAAATTGCAATTTGAATTGAGACAGAGAGTACATATTATGAATTTATTTAGCCAGAGTAATTCTCCCATTTAATGATATCCCATCCTATCTCCATTTTAAATTCATCAACCTTCTTCTTCTTGTACTCCCCTCTGTTTATTTTATTGCGGCACCTTTTTTGAGCAAAAATATTTATAAGATTCTTTTTTAGTGGTGGAGAGTAAAGTGAATACATGTAAAGTAAAATATGGATATCATTCATCTAAAAAAAAATTCTAATAAAAAGGTAAAGAGTGCCAAAGTAAAAAAAATCCAAAATAGTGAATGTGCCTTTAATCTTTTTCAACACCAATTTTGGTTGAATGACATATAACGGTGCTAATACCGGTGCTTATGACTGGAATAGAATTTTTCGCAGTTAAAATTGGGGTGGCAAAATATCTAGCACCTATACCGGTGCTATGATTGCATTTAATTTAGAATTTTAAAAAATACTTTGAAGCATCCCCATGCATATGCATTATAAATATATTGACGAATACCAATACTCGATACATAGAAAAATTACAAAATGTACAACCTAAAATAGGAAAAAAAGGTTTTGAAAATGGGTTTACAATATGGGTTACTCTAGAACATCTACTAGGGATTTCCAATATTTCACAAAAAAATTGATTTATTTAATATTTTATATTTTTGACAACAATAACAAAAATTATGTATTTTAAAGCAATGAATAATGGGGTAACACAATTTTTGGGCACATTGTGATTTTCCAAAACTACGCAGAAGTAATCAATGTTAACTTTCGAGGCCCTTCTGTTCACCCATACATGCCCAAATTTCAAATTCACAATCATATATTATTGAATTTCATTTTGGTGTAGTCAATTTCGTGATTAGACAATTCCAACTTTCTTGGAGGGATCTAAGTGCAAAAGGTAAAAACTTTACTCGTAACTCCAAATTGAAATCAACTCGAAAATGATGCTACCCTATACACCCTCATTATCAACAATCGGGCATCAGAACATATCCGTAATCATTTTCGATTTTCTTTTCCTATTTCAAAGTAATACTTTTTAAATTACTCCAGAACATGTATTAGAACTTTCCAACATTTCACCAAAAAATTAAGTTATTTAATATTTCTATATTTCGGCAAAAATTACGTATTTTGGAGCGACGGATAATGGGGTAACACAATTTTGGGCCACGGTGTAATTTTTTAAGACTCTGTCGAAGTACTCAATGTTGACTTCCAAGACCCTTATTTTCAACCATCTATGCCCAAATCACAAAGTCGCAATCGTATGTTATTGAATTGCATTTTAGTATCGCCAATTTTGTGATTAGACAATTCCAAATTTCTTGGAGGGACCTAAGTGCAAAAAGCAAAAACTTTACTCGTAACTCCAAATTGAAAGTCGCTCGAACGTGATGATAAGTTATACACCCCCATTGTATTTTTGAAGCCCGTAACAAAATATTTATCGACAATTGGGCACAAGAACATATCCGTAATCTTTTTTATTTCTCTTTCTTACTTCTAAGTAATCAAGTTTAAGTTACTCTAAAACATATACTAGCGGTTTCCAACATTTCATCAAAAAAAACATTTGTTTTCTATTTCTATATTTATGCAAGAATAAAAAAAATTGTGTATTTTGGAGAGAAGGATAATGTCGCAACATTTTTTTGGACTATAGCGTTATTTTCCATAAATATGTTAGAGGTGCTTTTGTGCCTACTGTCTTAATTGAATAGTAGTGTTGGGTATTCATTGAATTCAATTCACTTTCTTAAAAAATTTAGTGCATTTTTGTGTTTTAATAAATATTTTGATTCCAACTTTCTTATGTGCCTTTAATAAATAAGAATTTTAGGATAAATGTTTTTAAAAATTATGTTTTAAGAATTTTATTTACAATTTTTAAATTTAGACATCTAAGGAAAACTATATGAGTAATGAAGTAAAATAATTGGTTTAGTTAGAAATCGTTACATATTAAATAAAATAAAAAATGATTAATTTTTATAATATTTTATTTAAATTATTTAAAAATAATTATTTATATGTTGAGTTCATTTTAAAGGTTATCATAATTTTATATATATATGTATCACTAAATAAAATTAAACATCAAATATTCTCATTAGTCCCACTAATTATAAAATACCCCTATCTAATAGTTACTCGATCTATAACAAGAATTTGGGATAATTTATTGAATATTATTTTTACAAAACTTTTCAAACTAATTGTTGAAATTAACATTTAGTCGGCTCTCTATAATTACTAATTCAAAATCATAATTTTAAGTAGCCTTCTCTCTTTATTTGACTATTGTTCATTAGATTTATAAATTTAGTCGTGTGCATTTTAACTTAACTTTGTATATTCATATTTGTTATGAGTTAACTTTACGTACTAGTAATCATATATGTAAACTCATAATATATATATATATATATAAAACTCCACTTTATTCTAAAATGTATATCTAATATTGGTCATCGTTTATATAGTTGATATTAGTCATCATTTAATATGGAACCAAGTTTGACTCATTACCAAGTTGACTTGGTTCCATATTAAATGTTAATTGTCTTTTTATAACTCCATCTGTTTTGAGCTGATTACACGTAAGGTTATATAGTTGATTTATTGGGTATCAGGTTTGGGTTGAATCGGGTTCGGGTTAGATTGGGTTCGAGTTGGATCAGGTTTGGGTTGATCCCGGGTTCGTGTTCAGGTCGGGTTTTGATCCAGATTATCGGGTCATATTTGGGTTTCGGGTTAAATTCGGTCGTGTCGAGTTCAGGTACAAGTCAATATTTCTCGGGTCAAAATCGGGTTTCGGGTTGAGTGCGATCGTGTCAGGTTGGATTCAAGTCAATATTTCTCGGATCAGATCGGATTTTGGGTTGATTCGATCGTGTCGGTACGGATCGGGTTCTCCGTTCAGGTTACACATTGAAAGCTCTACTCTCCTCATTGTGTTGTGTTAGAACTAAAGAGAAATGATGACTTTTCAAAAGTAACCCTCTGTCAAATCTCTGTGCCAAGAATCTAATATTATTTATCTTTATTGAAAAGGAAATATTTATTTTTAGTACAAAATAAAAAACAAAGTGAATGTGTAGAAGTAAAAATATAATAAAATTACCATAAAGTTTTGAAAAGGAAATATTCATTTTTTAGTATCAAAATAAAGTAAAGTAAAATTAAATTAAATCACAAACTCTTATTTTAGACCGTATAATCATTAGGAAAGATGATTTTATAATTATTTTAATAAATGAGATGATTTGATATTTATTTTTACTTATTGCAATAAAATTCCCATAATTTTAGAATCTTTAATTATATAATTTGAAATATAAATAATTATATTGGGCTTTTAAAAATTATAAAATATATATTTCATGATTGATCTAACCGTTAGACATAAGACCTTCTTAATTTTTTTTTTGCAGAACATAAAAAAATACGAACAAAATATAAGGATGGATGGAGAAGTCGAAAAATGTAACAAAACGGCTGAATATAAAATATTTAAAAGTGACAACCTTAAAATAAAACTAATGTATATTTTTCGAAATCTACACGTATAATCCTTAGATGACAAATTTTATAATAATATAATAATAATTTTATATTGACTTTTAACTTTCAAAGAGAATAAATGGTGTTTTTGTTAAAATTAATAAACCAGGCTAGTTTATTTTGAAAGTAAAGAATAATTTCTGCTATCATAAACTAATTATTGTAAAAAGTGTATAACACTAAAAATTATTTAAATTATAAATAGAATACTTTATAAATCCTAGTAAATATACGAAAAATGACTTTGAGCATAAAGGAACAAACACAAAAATATCAAGAAAATTTGTTTTAAATGATTTTTTTGTGACGTCCCCACTATAACGGTTTTCTGAGAATTTAACACAAAAAGGGAAACTAATTATCATATTTTCATAATAATTTTCATCTCAGAAGTTTTCCAATTTCCGTAGAGCCGTATGAAATATTATATTTTCCAAAAAAAAATTCTTATATATAAACAAATGCAAATGAAGACTACACATTGCCGTAATTGTCTACCTAATTTCGTTTCTTTTTAGGAAAAGTTTCTTTTTTTAATAAAGTCTATTTTAATCATTAAATTTTTTGGGAGTCTCAGTTTTTCATAAAATTAATTTTCCCATGATTTTGTCAGAAATATTTTTAAAATAGTAAACTCCCCCCATTCCAGATAAATTGTCACAATTTAACTTTTGGAAATCTACTGAATCAATGAACCTATTCATATCTTCATTTGTGAGTAAAAAAATTTGGAAAAAATTAATTCAAAAATACATGTTATAATGAATCCACGAACATGTAACATAATAGTTTTACATACATAATAATAGAATTTAATGGTTGAAATTGGCTAAAATTTGACTTCCAAAAGTTAAATTGTGCCAATTTATCTGGGATGGAGGGAGTATCACTTTTAATAGAATATAAAACCCACAATTGTTGGGAATGTGTGTATCCATATTTTACATGTGAATATAAAGGTTTACAAAGTAAAATTGTACATGGAATAGGATATTACAAAACCAATCATAAAAGGATTGTTTCCGTATCCTTCTTTCGTTCCTTCTATAACTCTATTATCCACTTCAAGCGAAGCATAGGATTACTACCAACTCAGAGCTTGGAACTCAAAAACTCAAACTGAGAACGAGATAGACCCTTTGTAAAGATGTCGGCAAACTAAAGGTCAAAGGAAACATGAGATTTTCTTGAGCTTGTTAGAAGTCAACATCTCACACAAAAAATGATATTCTATATCAATGTGCTTGACTCTCTTATGCGGAACTAGATTCTGGGAAAGAAAGAGAGCAATGTTGTTATCACACAACAACACATGTGGCACATGAATCGACACACGTAAGTCCCTGAGAAGATTCATCAACCAAAGATAGTTTCGTTGCGATATTGGCCATAGCACAATATTCTTCTTTCGAGTTAGAACAGGGCACTGTAGGTTGCTTCTTAGCACTCTAAGAAAGATATTACCGACAAGGAAGATGGATGGTGTAACCATATATGGACCTACAATTTTCTACACTGCAAGCTTATCGACATCAGAATAGCCAAGTACTGGAAAAACAGACGGATTTGCGCAAACGACCAAACCATAATGAAGAGTGCCACGAACATAGCGCAAAATCTGAGTGATAGCCTGAAAGTGGTCATCAATGGATGCCTGCATAAACTGGCTGGTCATATTTACAACATAAGACAAGTCGGGATGTGTGATCGACAAGTACTGGAGTGCACCATCAAGGATTGATAAAGTGTGGATTACCAAACAACTTATTGGAAAATTTGAGAAGCTGTGAAAATGCCACAAAGGATGTGGCGACGGGCACGATGTCTTGCTGGCTAGCGCGAGTCAAGATATCCTCGGCATATCTTGTCCGACCAAGGAATAAGCCTTCTGAAGTAGGAACAACCTCCAACCTCCAAACCTAAAAAATACTGTAAGATTCCAAAATCTGTTATCTTAAACTCAAGATTCATGCGATCAATGAAATTAAGATTAAGAGCAACATCATTGCATGTAAGAATAACATCATCAATATAAAACTAATATTTAGAGTAAGGAGACACCTTGGGCAAAAACAAACAACGATGTACCGGAAGAGCTGCAAAGAAAACCAAGACCAATAAGAAAAGAACTAAAGTGTTGAAACCAAGTATGAGGAGCTTGCTTCAAACCATAAATGGCCTTGCATTGACAAAATGCATAATTTTGGAGGGTGGGGTCTTTGTAACCAACGTGCTGCTCCATGTAAACAAGTGAGTTAAGAACACCATTCAAAAAACCATTTTTAACTTCCAGCTGATGTAGAAGTCATTGACGACGAGCAACTAAAGATAACACTGTATAAACTGTATAAGCCTTCACCATGAGACTGAAGCCAGGAAGATAATGAAACCCTGGAAATTACAAAAAAACAAAAAAGACATGCGCAAAAAGACTTTCTTTATAACGATCAAGTGGGCTATCAGTCTTCTACTTAAAACAAAAAAAACCCACCTTAAACAACCACATTAACATGTGGAGGACGAAAAACCTACTCACAAGTCTGCTTAGTGAGACTATTTTTGAATATATAACAACCACCTAATATGGATCCTTGAAAGCATTGTGACAACTTCGCAGCCAGTCTGACAAATAAAGCACTCAAAATTCTAGATATATCATAATCAGTAAAGTTCTTGTACTAGAGTGAGCCATTTCATGAACGAGTAGCCATTGGATGTCGAGAAGCAAGCTCGGGAAGTACAAACTACGGGGGTGTCGCAGAACCGAGCAACACCGAGGACCAAGGTGCATCGACTACCGACCCCAGATGGCTAAGAAAATAAACAGCGGTGGGCGGTGCATGTGTTGGTGAGGATGACGCGTGTACAATTGGGTCCGTTGAGGTTGGCGCAGCTCTTGGCATGGATGAAAAATCAACATTATCAAGGACTGTGGAAATGAGACCGATGAAAATGGCTCACAAAATTCGGATGGCACTAATGAAGGATCCATGAAGATAAAAAATATCGAGCAAAGAAAGGGCAGTCAATGGACCCAAGCGAGAGGCCTGGAAGAAAAACTCATCAAAGCGAGCATGTCGAGTTATGTATTCCTTCTTAGTAGCAATATTAGGTAAATGATAGCCCATGTAATTAGAGTTGTATCCCAAGAAAGCACATGGAAAACTTTGAGTCACCAATTTATGAGCATATGGGCACAAATACAGAAAAACTCGACAACCAAAGGACGAAAGTTGGAGTAATTAGGAGTGGTGCCAAAAATAACAAAGTGGAGACTTACCAGATAAAATAGGTGTAGGTAGTCGGTTGATAGTATAGGCAGCCACAATGAGCATAACACAAAAAACAATGATGCAAACCGGAAACGAAAAGCCTGGAGAGCCCTATTTCCACGATGTGATGATGCTTCCTCTTAGCTTAACCATTTTCCTCCGGTGTATAGAGACATGAAAGATGATGATGAATAACCTTCGAAGCAAATAGAGATCGCATGCGAGAGCTTACAAAGTCTGTCCCGCCATCAATCTAAAAAACTTGATAGGGGTAGAAAACTTGTTCTCAACCAGTGCCTGAAAATGAAGATATGCATATAAAAATCAGACTTGCGTTGTAAGGAGTATAACCAAGTGAAACAAGAGTGGTCATCAACAATGACAACATAATAAGAGAAATCAACACGAGAGATAACAGGCGCGGGCACCCAAAGATCACGGGGAACCAAATCAAGTAAATGTGGCGCACACTTATTATTTTCAGTAGAAGAAAGACATTTCCCCCATTTCCATCTCACAAGAGGAACACAACTGCGGCTTTGAAAGCAAACTAGGGACAAACAAATATGCAGACTTTCTCAGGGAAGAAATGATGTGAGGAACATGACCCAATCTACTACGAAAAAGTTCAAAAGATTATTTAGACGTACTTGACGCAACAAAAGCAGTTAAATCAGCACCACCATAGTCAAAACATATAAACCTTTATCACTATGGCCTTTGCCAATCACATCTCTAGTAAACTTATTTGTAATAGTGAACGACGACTTATCAAGGAAAATAACATCATTCATATCACGAGTTAACTTGCTAAAATAAAATATATTTTTAGTAGTTTGTGGAACAACCAAAACATCGGTCAAAGATAAGGAATCAGAAACTCAAGAAAGACCAATACACGTAGGGGTAAGTGATGTGTTCATTTTATGTTGTTATTTTAGAAAATTTTGGACTTACTTGTGTGCTCTAGAGTTTTCATTTTCCTTAAAGTCATCTTACGAGAGTTAGGAATGACTTTTGTGTTCTTACTACTTTCTAAGGAATTTTGAGTGACGAGGCAAAGATTTGATGATTGGAGGATTTGAAGACCATTATTTTGGGTGCGAAGAATTGAGGAAGTGAAGTGAATATTTTGAAGACTTGGAGAAGAAAAGTGAATAATTCAAGATGCATCATTATATGCATATCGCCGGTCGCAGATTCTTGTGTCGCGGGTCGCGACATACTGCTGCCCTAGCCTACTTTATTCTTTTTCTTGTACTATAATTACCAACTCGTATCCTCTCATTTGGAACTTCTTCCCCAACTTTCCCCTCTTCAAACCCCTTGTTTCTACTTTATTTTCATCTATTTTCGTCTTTGTTTATGTTGGATTTCCTTATGAACATTAGTATGAACTCTAGTAGCTAAATTTAATATTTGGAGTAATTGATTGGAGCTTCCTTGCCCATGTCTTAAGAATCCTTTCCATATATTTAATGCTTTGACTATTGTGAATTTATGGAGTTTTAATGTTGGTTGTTGATGTTATTTATGTGATTTGAAGTTTGATGATATGAATTGCTTGTATAATAACTTGTTAGGAGTTTATGAAAGTAGCTAATTTCTTCTCTTTTGACATGGAATCCAAGAGAATCAGTTAGAGCATCTAATTGGGTTTATAATGTTATAATTGCTAGATGAATATGATGATGTTAAAAAAAATTCATGTTATCCTAAGGTTGCAAGTAGGAGAAGTCATTGAATGTTGAAGTTTCTAGATTAATCCTAATAAACGCATAAATAGTTCCAATGCTTAGCCCTTTGGTTTAAGGTTTGTAAGTGTTAACTAGCTTGTTGATTCTTTGTATACAATGCCATTAATGAGATATCTTTAGACATTTCTTGACTAAAGGGTTCATTAGTGAGGTTTACAAGAGATTTCGAATTCAAACTTGCAAACTACTACCAAAGAAGAATGAAAATTTTATCTTCACAGTAAGTAGTCAGGTAATAAATAGGTTGTTGATTCAAGGATAGATAAGACATTCGGAAGTAGAAATCAATTGCGTCCAAGGTCCCATATTTTGTGTTTAACTCACTCTTTGTAGTTTTTTGTGTTTATGATAGTTGCGTTGTCTTTTAAATTAATAACTTAGAAGAACCAACCACAACCACCCTCTTTAATTTCTTTTATACACACACACACATGCATGAACCTTTAGGAAAATCCCCCTTCTTCGTGGACCACCCCGATTTGCCACTATCTAGTTGTATTTAAGAAGCACTTTAGGGCTATATATTGTATATTTGAGAGGTACAACGATGGCCTCCCAAATTTTTGTGCTGCTGTCGAGGAAGAGCAGTTTATTTTTAAGTATGTGAGCATATTATGTGTGAATATTGGCTAGAGAACTGGAAGAATGGGAAGTGATACTAAAGTGCAGCATTTCTTGTACATAACGAAGAACCCAAGTGACAACAGCGAAGTAGTCATCCCGAGGGTTCTGAAAATACTAACTAACAGAATTAACCGTAAAGGGTAAATATAGATGAGTAATAGTCAAATACTGAAGAGCCCTGGCTAAATATCGGTAGAGTGTTAGGTTCTTAAACTGAGGGCTAGTGCTGATGTGTAGCTGGGAATTGGGTAGAAAAGGCGTGGAGGTCGGAGCTACATTGGACATCCAGACATAAGTAAGAATATCATGAGCATACTTAGCATGACCAAGAAGAAGACCCGAAGTGGTAGGCGTAACTTCTAAGACAAGAAAGTAATGAATGTCACCAAAATCCTTGATGGCAAACTCCTGATGAGTACAATCAATGAATCGCTGAATAAGAGTCGAGTCATTGCCATTGAGAATGATTTCGTCGACATAGACAAGCAAGTATAGCAATGAAGATCCCCAAGAGAGAAAAACTAAGGAAGTATCAACATAACTACATTAAAAAGAAAGCTGATATAAGTAGTTGCTAAACCGGTGGAAGCATGCACGAGGGGCTTGCTTAAGACCATAAAAAACCTTTCGCAGACGAGAGACATAGTCAGGGTGAATCGTTTCCTTGTAGCCAACTTGTTGCGCCATATGAACTGGAGATTTAAGCACGCTGTTGAAAAAAGTGTTCTTGACATCCAACTGATGATGAGGGTAGGCTTGCATGGTAGCAATGGCAAGAACGTCCAAAAACTAAAGGCTTTGACCACGAGACTGAAGGTGTGATCAAAGTCAAAACATGGAATCTGAGAGAACCCCTGAGCCACTAAACAAGCCTTATGATGACCAACTGTGCTATAAGCACAATACTTCAGTCGATGGACTCATTTGGAAAGAACAATGTTGACTTACGAAGGGTGTGGAACCAAATCCTATGTATTTTGGCTACGTAGGGCTGCGATCTTATCGTTCATAGCCAAAACCCAAGAAGGATCCTGAAGGGCCAAGCGATAGTCTGTGGGTTCATTCTGATCAATGAGATCACTGAGAAGAACATGTGTGATACTATCAGAATAATTGTGACTCTAAATAGCGCCAGTCGTAGACCAAGTGACCATTCCGGAAGGCCACAACCGAGGTTGAGAGGCCAGAGGAGCAGTCACCGCCAAGGTGATCGGCCAACTAGCCAGCGAGATGGCCGGTGAAGAAGCTCAGCCAACCGGAGAGCTGGGATGGCTAACATGTGAAGTAGGCGGTGTGTGAAAGCTACTAGATGATTTGAATTGTCTGAACAGATAGAACAAGGTGCCAGAGTCAGTGAGGAAGATAGCGTTGACGAGACAGGAGGGATGGCAACACAAGTTACAATCCAAGCATAAGAAAATGCACCATGGAAGAAACAGGTTCATTAGTGGGATTCAAAAAATTAGAGACATCCAGAGAGAACGGAGATACTAAAGTAGAACCGTTGGCAAAAGGGAAGAAAGTGTCGTGAAATCGAGCATGTTTGGTGACATATGTCTTTCCAGATATATGATCCACACATCAATATCCCTTGTACTAGGAGTTGTACCTAAGAAGGATACAGGGTAAACTGTGAGGAGCGAGTTTGTGAGCTACATATGGATGATGATAAGGGTACAACCGACAGCCAAATGTATGGAAGTTCATGTATATGGGAACCCAACCATTAATAACTTCACATGGTAATCTTCTGCCAAGAACATGAGTGGGGAACCGATTTATGGTATAAGTGGCTCCACCAAAGGTATCAGGCTAGTGAAAGAGAGGAACATGGGAGTAGTATAACATAGATAAGCCCGTCTCAGCAATGTGGATGTACTTGTGCTCATCCCGATCGTTTTGCTCAGGAGTACATGGGAGAGCATAAGCAACCATTTACAAAATTAGTTCCTCCATCCCTCCAAATCACCTTAATGGTGGAAGAGAACTGGTTACTCACAAAAGCCTCAAACTGGCGATAAACAGCCCAAAATTCAGATTTACAGCGTAGTGGGTAAAACCATGAGAGTCGGGAATGAACATCAAGGAAAATAGCAGAGTAGAAGAAACCATCAGTAGATTAAATAGGAGAGATCCCCCATAAATCACAATAAACTAGATCAAGTACCCTAGAAACATGTTTATCATTTGAATGAAAAGATAATCGCTTCCCTTTAGCCTTTCACAAGCATCACAAAGGGTAGGTTTAGGCAAAAATGATAAGACAGATAAGGATGCAAAAGCATGCAAACAAAAATAGCAGAATACGAAACATAACCAAGTCTAGCATGCCAAGTTTTAAAAGATGCACGCGACTAATTTGATTCCACAGTTGATGATAAAACAAATGCGCCATAGTCTAAAAATTAAAGCTTGACCCTGACCTAAGGTTTCCCTAGTGTTTTTATGCCAAATAATAAATGAGTGATCATTAAATCAAACGACACAGTTTAAATCATGAGTTAATTTTCTAATTGAAAGAAAAAATTTAGTGATATAAGGCACCGTAAGCACATCATAAAGAGGCAGAAATTTAGAAATATAAGAACCACCGACATGAGCAATATGGAGGTGAGAACTATTGCCAACATAAACATGGGAAGAACCATCATAAGGTGTCACATTATCAATAGCAGTGGGAGAGAATGTCATGTGTTTTGTGGCGCTAGAATCTACAATCCACTTGGAGCCATCGTGTCATCCGAGTTGACAGCGCCGCTGCCAAAGAGAAACACTGCGGGGAGAGCCGCTGTCATTGGAGATGAATCAGATGCCAAAAATGATGAATCAGATGCCCGACCCAAGAGAACGTCATTGCTGAAGTTGAGCAATAAAGCTGAAACCACCGAAGAAGGCCAAAAAGGAGTCGGCTTGAGAGAGGGGCACCGCTACCGTGGGTATTTGCAGAAAAAAATTGGGACCTGGGCGAAGAAGAAAGAAAACAAAGATGGAGTATTTTCCGGAAATTCTCCAGAAATTTATCAAAAATTTTGCCAGAAGTGGTGAGGACGAAGAGATTGGCACCAAAAAATCGTCAAATTTGGCCGGAAATATGGTAAAAAGAATTTTTTTAAATGAGGGAGAAAAAAATATTTAGGACCAAGATCTGACTTGCTCTGATAACATGAAAGAGTGATTTCTCATAAATGATTTGCTATTGAAAGAGAGAATAAATAGACAAGATTACAGAGATGGAATAGTAGTCCAAAAATAATTCTAGTCTAGTTATCGGTCTTATCCTAATCTGGTCATCAATCAGACTTATCCTAACATTTTTCAACACTTGTGAATGATTTTTCTTAAAAATGATGTGGACCGGAATCTCATCCACAATTTAAAAAAGGAATCTCACTAGAGATCTTTTTTTTTAAATCATACAAAGATGGTGAGAAAAAGATACATCAACGATTAAAATGAGTGGAATTGACATTCAACCTAATTAGCTTCAAGAAATAGCTAACATATTGCAGTGATATCTAAATTACATGTTAACCAAACTGATCTTTTGTACTCTTACATATTAGAGATCCAATAATATTGTAACATCGCCCCCAAAAATATTAACTCGCTGCCCGTGAAAATCAAGACCACTTGGCAGAGAGGAGCGTATCATACATCAAAATTACTACACCGAACATGGATATTCTCTAACTATATATAAAACCACTTGTTCCAACCACGATCTATACCGTGCAAACTATAAACACCTTAAAAACACTTATCTAACAGATCCAAATTAATGGAACCCAATCCAAATTAATGGAAAGCCAAAGATAAAATAACAAACAAAATTATAAACACACGATCTGTATATACAGATATAGATTAAAACATAAACGTGAATAACTAAATCGAGTTGTCATCATGGATACAACGATCTAATCAATCATGTCGGAGAATAAAACTACCGTCCGGAAATAAATCTCACACTTATTAAATTAAAAATAATAATTAAAATAAGCTATTGTTTGGGAAGATGGGGGTAAAGAAGATTAAAGAAAATTAGGGCTTGTTGCAAGAGAAAGAGAGGGTTTACGCAATGAGTATAGGTAAGATTGAACCCGTTATTAGTTTACCAAAAGGATAGAAGGAGATATATTTGAGTTGAGAGGGGCCCCAGATTGGCGTCCAAGTTTATGGACAGTCCACTCTATTTCTTTACTTATACTTTTCATTTGTTAAATTATATATTAAATTTTAAATTTTAAAATTAATTTTTATATAATATATTTTTATATTTAAATACATATTATTACTTATTTTAATTTTTTAAATACATTTAAAGTAAAAAGTACAGTGAATTGTGCATAAATTTATAGACAGATCGTTTTTCTTGAGACTTTATAATTTGAGTTATTATCCAGATGAAAAACAAAATCAAACGGAACTTGAGTTGTGTGTCTTAATATTTTACATGATCATTATCGTACAATTGTATGGTAGGTTTTTAGTTAATTTTAATAATTCAAAAACCAGTGGGTAGAAATTTGACTTTTCAACATAAACGCAAAATTGGATAACCCTCGGTCATTGATAAAATATAAAAAATACTTTATTAATGATGCATTGATATCACACATCAATGATGAGAGTTACAGTATATAGGCTTACAAAGATCAAAATCTAACGGGAATAAGATTCCAAGTCTATAAGGAAATTACCATCTATAACTAATTCTATAAGCTAACTACCATCTATAACTAATTCTAAAATGAAACTAATTCTCCTTGCGAATACTCTGGATTGCGGAAAATTTGTATCTTTCAAGTAGGTGGGAATCTCGCCCAAACGACCTAAATGGCACGAATTGCAGCGTCTAGCCCGCAGGGTACACTCAACTCGACTTTTAAGCGTCTAGCCCGCAGGGTACACTTAAAAGGTTTCTCTATAAACGTCTAGCCCGCAGGATACGAATATAAAGGAGGTATTGAATACTTAAATAGCCAGCAGGTTTAAGCAACAATGAAGATAATGAGAATGTCTCAAAAGTCTGAATAATAT
>JAULKK010050481.1:0-18754 GCA_032355705.1 Rubia peregrina
TTATAGCGGATATGGTGCAAGGTGTTTTTGAATTGAGTGGGGATGATTCCTTGTTAGTTTCTCTTGAATGTGATAATATTCTATGAGTGATAACTTGAAGGAAATATTTGAGAACTTCAATGAGCGTCCAAAGATGAATTCGGACCATCTACCTCTACCTTTAGAGGCTTCCAAGAAACTGGAACTCTTACCATCAATGAAGAAAGCCTCGGTGATTGAGCTTAAGCCTTTACCAAGTGACTTCAATTATGCATTTCTTGGTGAAGAGGAGATACTTCCGATCATTATTTCAAGCAAACTTACCATGGAGGAAAAGGAGAAGCTAATGGAGGTTCAGGGGGAAAATAAGAAAGCAATTGGATGCACTATTTCTAACATCAAAGTTATTAGTATGTCAACTTGCATACACCGAATCTTGTTGAAAGATGATTCAAAACTCGTTCAACAACATTTAAATCCACCTATGATGGAGGTGGTAAAGGCGGAGATCCTGAAATTGCTTCAAGCCGAAATGATTGATCTAATTTTGGATAGAAAATGGGTAAGTTCAACACAGGTGGTGCCAAAGAAGAGTGGGGTCACGTTTGTTGAAAATGATAAGGGGGAGATGGTGCCACTCACGTCAAAAATGGGTGGCACGTTTGCATTGATTACCAAAGGTTAAATATGGTAACCCGGAAGGATCACTTCATGTTACCGTTTATTCACCAAATGCTCGAGAGGCTTGAAAGTCACCTATACTATTGCATTTTGGATGGGTATTCAGGGTATTTTTTCAAGTGGCCATTGCCCCAGAGGACCAAGAGAAAATGACCTTCACATGTCCCTTTGGTACGTTTGCTTATAGGCGTATGCCTTTTGGGCTATGCAATGCCCCTGCCACTTTCCAAAGGTGTATGGTAAGCATTTTCTCAGAATTTGTTGAAAATTTTGTTGAAGTATTCATGGATGATTTCACTATTCTTGTTAATTCCTACGATCATTGTTTAGCAAACTTAGGACAAGTTCTTAAGTGTTGCATTGATACCAATCTTGTGTGAAATTATGAGAAATATCACTTTATGGTAGAACAAGGGCTCGTCTTAGGCCATATTGTCTCCTCTAAGGGTATTGAAGTAGACAAGGAAAAGATAGACACGATTCAAACCTTGCCTTATCCTACTAATGTGCGCGAAGTGTGTTCTTTTCTTGGCCATGCAGGATTTTATCGCAAGTTCATCAAATATTTCTCAAAAAGTGCATCTCCTTTGTGCAAGTTTTTCCGAAACGAGGTGGAATTTAGGGTGGACACATATTTCAAAGGGGCATTCAATTCTTTGAAGGAAAAGTTAGTCTCGGCCCCTATTATCCAACCTCCAAATTGGTCCTTACCTTTTCAGATCCTGTGTGATGAAAGTGATTACGCCATCGTAGCGGTGCTTGTTCAAAGGGTGAGGAGGTTGCCTCACACCATTTAAAATGCATCCATGACTATCAATGAGGCCCAAAAGAACTACTCCACCACTTAAAAAAAACTACCTGTTATGGTATTTTTCTTAGAAAAGTTTTGATCTTATTTTCTTGGTACTAATGTTATTGTATACACTGACCACGCAGCTCTTTATGACTTGATGACCAAGAAAGAGGCTAATACAAGGTTTATTTGGTGTATTTTGCTTCTGGGAGAGTTTGACTTGGATGTATGAGACAAGAAGGCCACGGAGAACCTAATGGAAGATCATTTAAGTTGTTTGCTTCCATACCAAAAAGTAAAGGTCGGAAATGGATCATGTACGGGAGGAGTTCCCTGATGAACAATTGTTATGAATAGGGAATATTCCCCTGTGGTATGCTGACATTGTGAATCTTCTTTTTTTTGGTAAATTCCTTCCTCATTTTACTAAAGCTCGAAATGATAACTTGAACAGTGATGCTAAGAATTATGTGTGGGATGATCCTTTTTTGTGGAAACATTGTGCTGACCAAGTAGTTAGGAAATGCATCACCTATTGTAAAATACCCTCACTTCTTGCTTTTTGTCATTCATATGCATGTGGAGATCATTTTGGAGCAAAGAGAACCGATATGATAGTTTTATAAAGAGGCTTTTATTGACTTACTTTGAATAAACATGCATACGAATTTTGTAAATATTGTTATAACTGTAAGAGAATGGGGAATATTTCATCGAGAAATGAGATGCCTCAGAAACCCATACTATATTGTGAAATTTTTTATGTATGGGACAATGATTTTATGGGACCTTTTCCTAACTCTTGTGACTTACATATATTCTTCTTGTTGTTGACTATGTTTCGAAGAGGGTTGAATAAAAACAAACTAGGACTGATGATTCAATAGTGGTTGCATATTTCTTAAAAGATAACATCTTCTCTTGGTTTGGGGCCCCTCGAGCCTTGATAAGTGACTGTGGCACCCATTTTTGTAATTGGACAATCGAGGACATTTTGAAGAAGTATGGTATCACACATAAGACTTCCACCGCCTATCACCCACAAACTAATGGCCAATCCAAAGTTTCCGATCGGGAAATCAATTCCACTCTTCAAAACATGGTTAGCCCTAACAAGAAGGATTGGAGTTATAGGCTGAATGATGCCTTGTGGGCATATAGGACAACATATAAAACCCCAATAGGCATGTCACCCTACCGGTTGATCTTTGAAAAGTCATGCCATTTTCTGGTTTAAATAGAGCATAAAGCCTATTGGGCAGTCAAGAAGTTTAACCTTGACATGGATGAAACATGTTTGCACAGGAAGCTGCAATTGCAAGAACTGGAGGAGATAAGAAGAGAGTCCTATGAAAATGCTGAGATTTACAAGTAAAAAACAAAGGCTTTTCAGGAAAAAATGATCAATAGGAAGGAAATTCTATTTCAATCTCACCTTTGTTTTTTTCCTGGGAAATTGTGGTCGCGATGGATTGGACCTTTTGAAATGGTAAAAGTTTTCCCGCATGGCGCGGTGGAAATTTCAGATCGAGCTAAGTCCAACTCTTTCAAGGAGAATGGGCAACGTTTGAAATTTTACCACGAGATCTTTCTACCAGAAAAAGGGAAGATGTTGATCTTCTTGATCCGGTTTGTGAGTAAACTCCAAGATGGGAGGTATGTCGTGTTGACGGCATTAAATAAAATTGGTTTTGATTATCTGGAGAGTCCTTCATGATTTTCTTTTGATTTTAGTTCAATCTCAATTTCTGTCATTATTTTCTCAATAGGCTTGAATTTGATAAGCTTTGAATGTCTTTTAAGGGTGAAAAACCCTACCCGTTGCGAGCGTGAAAGAACCGTCGCGAGTCGCGACAGTTTCATCGCGAGTTGAGACAAACTGGGAAATTTTGCAACTTTTAGGTCCAAATATTCATGAGCGCGATAGATGCATTGCGAGTCACTATGTACCATCGTGAGTCACGACAGCCCTGTCGTGAGCGCGATGTAAATCATGTAAGAATTCTCAATTTTGTACCTTCCAGACCTGAACATTTGCGAGTCGCGATTAAGGCATTTCAAGTCACGACAATCCCCTCGCGATCGCAACATAAATCTGGGATTTTGCAACTCTCAGGGGCAAACATTTCAATTCTGCCCATTTTCCTTCTGCTGCCGCACGGTTTCTTCCTCCGCCACTCTCTACTGATCTCCGCCACCACACTCGGCATGAATTATCCATAAACCACAGCCGGTTCACCCCCCACACCCATCTCTCATACATTTCCATCACAAATCATCCTAAATAACCCCAAGAACCCAAAACCCTAGATTTTTAGGGCATTTTTGTTGATATTGATCAATTCCTCATCCTGCTTTGATTCAGTAACATTCTTCTATTTTGAATTCATGATTTGTGATAGCTTAGAAAATTTTGAAGAATGTTAATTTTCGTGATTCATGTGAATATGATTTTTGTGAATTGATGTTTGAAAATATGTTCATTGGACTGATATGGATGATGTGCAATGTTAGTTATAGGATTTTTGGTTGTGATTTTGGTTAGGGTTAGGGGATGTCCTTGTCATTATGGACTATTATATTTGGACTGTAATTTTGACTATGGCTAATATTAGTTGTCCCGATTTTGGCTGTAAATTCTGATCAATTGTGATGTGATTTTACCGGCAATTTTGTCTTAGACTTTAGGATGTAAATTGGGCTGAAATTTTACATATCAGTCTAGCTGTGAATTTGACTTAGGTTTTGCTGTAGTTTGTCCTTGATTAGGTTAGTTTACTTTGGCCACATTTTGACTTTAGTTTAGCTTGGCTTAGGCTAGATAGATTTATTATTTTGGCTTAGTATATTTACTAGTACAATTGGATTGCAACATATACACACGAACTTACATGCATTCTTTTTCTTTCTATAAGTTTCAATTAGTTAGTGTAAACATTATCTTTGGAAATAATATCCAAGTGATTATTACATATCTCATTTCCTTATGTCTCTGATGTGTTTGTTGTATTGAATAGGCATAGCACCGAAGAAGAAAGCGAGAGCTGGTCCGTCCGCCCCACCTCCACCTCTTCCTCCAGCACCTGAGCCTGCACCTCCACCTCTCCCAGACATATTTATGGGGCTGTGTCGGATCACTGATGCTTATGCTCAAATGTGGGACACCTTATCCACCCGGAAGATTCAGGAGACCATTTTAAACGATGAACTAGCTCTGGATACCTTACAGCTCAAGGAGATGATCCTATGCCTCCTTGAAAAAGGGGTTCCAGTAGGTTTCTTATCACAAGGAGCGCCCACATATCTGAGGTATACACTGGAGTTCTTTTCCACAGTCAAGATGTACACTAAGGTGGATTGGATGCCTTGCAAGAGGTTCATTTTCTTCAACTTGAATGACCGCTCCTATGAGATAAGCCACTCATACATCGAGGTAGCTTTCGGGTGAAGCACTACAGAGATCTGGGATTGGATTGATCCGGAGAGACATACCCCCACGATGGAGGAGAGTTTCTTATTCTTGTATGCTATCAAAAAGAAGGCCAGAAATGTCAGGGAAAAGAATAACATCATAAACCATCCAGCGCTCCAATATGTACACCGCTTTCTATATTCCACTCTCTTTTATCACGCTGAGGTGACAAATGCCCCTAACGATGAAATACAATTTTATAGGAGTTGACTAGTGAGAGGATGGGATTCGAAGCCTGGGCAGATTTGTGGGTGTCAGGATTTTGGAGGTGGCAAAGAAGGATAAGGGAGAGATTTTGGCTGGGGGCATGATTACATTCCTGGCTGAGCACTTGGGAGTTTAATTATCAGATGGCCTTCAGTGGCTCGGTCGAGGATTATCCTACCATATCACGTTGACCAGTATGGTCAACTTTCCTCTGATCAAGACCACCAATGATCCTTGGTCATACCAGTGGTTGTACGGGGCTGAGAGCGTTCCTTTCATGAAGCATCCACAGCCTGAGCGTACAAATCTGGAGTGGGACACACCGATGACAGATTTGGCGATCGAGCCAGATTTGGAGTGCAGTAGGCGTTTTGAGATGGAGCTGAGAAACCTCCATATTCATTCTGATGAGGGTGTCATTCCCTTTGCTATGGATCTATAGCAGGGTGAACCGATGCAACATCAGTCACCACAGCCCTCTCCGCACCAACCTCAGCCAGATCTGATGATGCCAGACCCGATACAGGGTAGTCACAACCACACTCAGCAGCTGCTAGCAGAATCAATTTCACGTTTGAACATCATGATGTACGACCACAACTTGTACATATCGTGGAACCTCTTGGACATGGAAGAGCAGATCGACCAGCTTGCATCCGCAGTGTGGGATATGCGAGCACATGCTGGTGGCCCCACAAGATCGGATCCCTGAGCATCGAGGTGCAGGGAGCGACGCATGAGGAATGAGACATGGATGGCTGAGTACCAGCAGAGGTACGGAGGTGGTGGTTCATCCTCACAACAGTGATTGTGAGCACTTATTTATTGCGTACCCCCCTATATTGCGTTGTTTTATCTTTGTGCCCTATTTTGTCTACATTGAGGGTAATGTAGGATTCCAGTGTGGGGAGGGGGTAGCTTTTTCTTTTCAGATGCTTGTTTGGATTTATTTTCTTTTGGATGTTTTTTAAAATTTTTGGATAATTTCTGTTTAGGATGTTTGCTTTTGGATGTTGGATACTTTAAATTTTCTTCATGATATATCTCTTTTGCTTATGGGATAAATCCATTAATTTTGGAAAATTTGGGGAAAAAGAGAAAGAATGAAAAAGAACCTGCTAAGTTGAAAACCCAAGAGGGTAATTTAGTCAACATTGGGGGGCCCGGATAGGTCGAAAACCCAAAAGGGTGGCCTAGGAAAAAATGAGAGGCTAAATGTGGGTGAGATTTGAGCCTAAGAAACATGATTTGTGGCTAGGATGAAAATCTGAAAGGGCTCCTAGCCAAAATGAGAGAAATAGAGAAAATAAATGAAATTTTGTTACTATCTACTCATTTTCCGGCGTTGGAGTCATAAGGTTAAGGTTGAAAATTGGTTGATCGGGTAACCTAACATTATGACACTTCTTAGGATTGGGTAAGTTAGCGGGGAAAACAAAGCAAGGTATGAAATTATTGATTCTTGGTATGCTTCATTTTTAGGTATATGTATAGGTATGAAGTGAAGCTTATGTTTGAACATTTGATACTTGGTTTTTAGCTTAATTTGATACCATTGACTTTTGGGGAATATCATTTCGGGATAAGAAAATGCTTCTATGAAATAGGGAATTGATAGTGTGTATATGTGTAGATTTAGGAACAAAGGTTATGTGGGATATACACTTTTGGGGAATTATAAAGTTGAGAGTTTTGTGTGATTTTGATTTGGTGGATTATTAGAATTAGGATGGGAACATTTGGACTTCTTCATATTCTTGAACTTTTTCTTACTCAAGGACAAGTAAGCTTTAAGTGTGAGGGGTTTTATGTGTCCATATTATACAATTATTTTGGGGATCTTTTATATTCATTTTGGTAGACTTTTGTGCTGTGGATACTCTAGTTTACCTTGAAATTCTATTACTAGAGTTAAGAGCGGCTCTATTTCTTAAGTCACTTGTAATAAGGATCTCGTGAGACGAGGTAAATGTTGAAGATTTGAAGACCTTGAAGACACCATTTTGAAGACCATGAAGACTTTTGAAGACCTGAAGTAAGAAAGATGAGACAACCATATGAAGACCAAAGAGAAGAAGTCACTTAAGGGCAAAGTACTCTGGCCGCGACGGTCGTCTGCCCAGACTTATTTTTTGGGATTTCTGTACTATAAATACTCTTCACTTTTCTCTATCTTCTCAAACTTTCTCCCCCAATTTCAGCAGCGAAAACCCTAGGTTTTGTTCCATTTTCTACCTTATTTCCTTCTTGAATTCATGTTTGATTTTTTTTGATAATTAGTATGAACTCCATTAGCTAAACATAACCTTGGGAATAATTGATTAGGCTTCCAAGCCTATGTCTTGAGATCTATTTATAAGCTATTTAATTCCTTGATATTGTGCATTTATAGTCTTGAAATGGGTTGTTGAATTCATTTATGATATTGGAAGTTTGAGTATATGAATTGCTTGTATGATTATGTGTTAAGGGTTTGGAGAAAGTAGCTAATTCTCCCTTCTTTGATATGAAATCTAAAATCATGATTTGGAGCTTCTAATGTTGTTGATGACTTGATGAGTGCTTGGTAAATGTGATAATGTTAAATTCATTGTCATGTTTATTTACGTAGCAATTGAAAGAATTTAATAAGCGTTGAACGTTATTGACTAATCTTGTATAAATGCATGAATTAGCCCAATGCTTAGACACAGTGTAGTGTTTATAAGTGTTATCAAGCTTGTTGATTCTTTGAACTCAATGCCATTAATGGGATACCTTTTGTCGTTGAACGACGAAAGGGGTTATTAGTGAGGTTTAGCTAGAGAAGTCGAATTCACTCTTGTAAACTACTATCAAAGAATAATGGAATATTTGTCTTCACAACAAGTAGTAAAGGTGATGAATAGGTTATATGTTCAATGATAGATAGAGGGTTTGGAAGTATAAGTCAATTGCCCCCAAGACTCCATAATTCATCCTTAATCCCATTTTAGTGATTGTATGCTTTGTTAGATTAACTTGTCTTCAAATTCATAACATAGGAAAACCCAAACAAACCCCCCCTCTTTATGTGCTTTTATATGTATGTAAATCTATATATCTAACGTAGTATTTAGCATTATATGAGAAAACACTTTGGAATATCCCTTGTCTCTGTTGATAACCCCGACTTTGCCATAATCTACTTAGTTGTAGTTAAGAGAAAAAGGGATTAAAAATAGTATCTTTGAGAGGTACAACAACGACCTCCCACCCCACAATTCTGAAGGATTCTTGATATTTTTCAAGGACTTAACAGGCACATTAGTCACGCGCCCATATCGTGCAACAAACTCATGATAGCCTCAGAAAAAAATCTCTCATCATGCAGAATGTATAATTCAAGAAAGGTTTAAAACATAAAACAATAAAAGCATGAGTGATCTTAAGAGGGAAGTTTTACCCAAAAATTGGGATTTTTTGACAGGAAGTGTTACCCTCCGGATGTGTAGAGAGGGAAGTGGTACCCAAATGTAATGATTTGTTCAGGGTAGACCTTGAGGTAGTAGATCCAGGAGGTCGGTGATTTAAGTTAAAGTCTGGGGAAGAATACCCCCAGTAGAGGTTTGATACATGAGATTGAAAAAGGCTGCATATGAGCCTTTTATGCATAAATGTGTGCTACCACTGCGATCCAAGGCCATGGCTATATCATCTCTTTCAAGTCCATGACCCCTTATCCTCGGTAAATATCCCAACTGATCCGCAATTTCATGATCCAGGGGTGGTATGAAATTCTTAGAAGATGCTTGCTTACTAGTGGCGGTGATTCTCACGGGGTTCTCCATTTCCATGCAATCCGAAGAAAGGCTTCCCAGAAAATCAACCCTTAGATTGTTAGGAAAAGGAGGAATTGGAATTGGAATTTCTTAATTATTCTTGATAGTTTTGAAAGAACTAAATAGCAAAGTATTCATGTGGTCATATCGTGTAACAAACTCAAGACAACTTCAGTAAGAAATCTTACATCATGTAGAATAGTTACTTCAAGTAAGTTTCAAAACTTAAAACAATAAAAAAAGCAAGTGTGAACTTATATCATAACCATTTAATCTTTTAAGAAAGCTATATATTATATCAGCTTAATCTTTTGGGCATTAAATCAACTAAAAATCTCAGGTTTTGCACATTTTGAGATCACCCAAGTTTGAAAAGACATGTATTTTGATGTATTTTTTTGGTTTTCAAGGCAAAGTAAATAAAATGTCAAATATCTTGAAATTTGTTTTCATATATAAAATATTGAATATGGCATTTTTATATCTCCTAGTGTGCATAAAAAAACTATTAGCATAGAATTGGCAAGTAATCGTATCTAAAATAATTAAGTTGAATATAATTGTCATGAAACAGCTAAAAATTGATCACAAAATTATTACCCACCAATTAAAAAAACAATTATTGTCTTTCAAGACAAAGTAAATAAAATGTTGAATATCATGTAACTCATTTCCATATATAAAATATTGAATATGGCATTTTTGTGTCTCATAGTGTGGACACACAAAAAAACATTTAGCATGGATTTGGCATGTGGATGAAATAGCAATAATTAAGTTGAATAAAATTGTCTGGAAACAGTGAAAATCCCATTAATAAATTATTACCCCACAATTCTCAAAGATTGTTGATATTTTTCAAGGACTTACCAAGAAAATTAGTCATGTGCTCATATCGTGCAACAAACTGAAGATAGCCTTAGTAAATTTAAGAAAGGTTTTAAACATAAAAACAATAAGAAGCATACGTGATTTTAAGATGGATGGTGTACCCAAAAGTTAGGATATGTCGAGAGGGATGTTTTACCCTCCGGGTAAGTGGAGAGAGAAGTTGTACCCAAAAGTAATTATCTGTTGGGGCGGGCCTTGAGATAGAAGGTCGGGGAAGTCATTAATTAAGTTAAAGTTTGAAGAAGAATACCCCCGGGTAGAAGTTTGATACATGAGATTACCAAAGGCTGCATGTCAGCCTTCTATGCTGGAAGGTGTGCTACTACTGTGATTCAAAATCATGGCTATATCATCTCTTTCAAGACCTTATCCTTAATAAATATCCCAAGTGATCCGCAATTGCATGATCCAAGGGTGGTATAAAATTCTTAGAAGATGCCTTTTTACCAGTGGCGGTGATTCTCACGGGTTTCTCCATTTTCATACAATCGGAAGAAAGGCTTCCCAGAAAATCAACCCTTAGATTGTGAGAAGAAGGAGGAATTAAAACTGAAATTTCTTAATTATTCTTGATAGTTTTGAAAGAAATAACTAGCAAAGTATTCATGTGGTCATATCGTGCAACATACTCAAGACAGCTTCTGTAAGAAATCTCACATCATGCAAGATATTTACTTCAAGTAAGTTTTAAAACTTAAAACAAAAAACTTTGATCTTATATCATAACCATTTAATCTTTTAAGAACACTAGATCTTATATCAGCTTAATCTTTTGGGCATTAAATCAACTAAAAAATCTCAAGTTTTGCACATTTTGAGATCAAACAAGTGTGAAAAAAACGTATTTTGATGTATTTTTCCTATTTTTCAAGACAAAGTAACTAAAATGTAAAATATCATGAATTTTTTTTTCATATATAAAATATTGAATAGGGTATTTTTATGTCTCATAGTGTGCACAAAAAAACTAGTAGCATAGAATTGGCATGTAATCGAATTTACAATAATTAAGTTAAATATAATTGTCAGGAAAAAGTAAAAATTCGATTATAAAATTATTACGCCAAAATAAAAACGAATTTTTTTTTGTCATTCACGACAAAGTAACTAAAATGTCGAATATCATGAACTCGTTTCCATATATAAAATATTGAATATGGAATGTTTGTGTCTCATAGTGTGCAAACAAAAAAAATATTTAGCATTGATTTGGCACATGGACGAAATAATAATAATTAAGTTGAATAAAATTGTCTGGAAAGAGTGAAAATCCCATTAATAAATTATTACCCCACAGTTCTCAACGATTCTTGACATTTTTCAAGGACTCACCAAGCAAATTAGTGATGTGCTCATATCGTGCAACAAACTGAAGATAGCCTTAGTAAGGAATTTCTCATCATGCTCATATTTAATTCAAGAAAGGTTTCAAACGTAAAACAATAAGAAGCATGTGTGATCTTAAGATGGATGTTGTACCCAAAAGTCAGGATATGTTGAGAGGGATGTTTTACCCTCCGGATGAGTAGAGTGGGAAGTTGTACCCAAAAGTAATTATCTGTCGGGGTGGGCCTTGAGGTAGTAGGTCGGGGAAGTCATTGGTTTAAGTTAAAGTTTGATGCAAAATACCCTCGGGTAGAGGTTTGATACATGAGATTGCCAAAGGTTGCATATGAGCTTTCTATGCTAGAAGGTGTGCTACTACTGCAATTCAAAGTCATGGCTATATCATCTCTTTCAAGTCCATGACCCCCTTATCCTCAGTAAATATCCTAAGTGATCAATAATTGCATGATCCAAGGGTGGTATCCTTAGAAAATGCCTCTTCAGCATTGGCGGAGATTCTCACGGGGATCTCCATTTCCATACAATCCGAAGAAAGGATTCCCAGAAAATCAACCCTTAGATTGTGAGGAGAATTAGGAATTGGAATTGGAATTTCTTAATTATTATTGATAGTTTTGAAAGACCTAACTAGAAAAATATTCATGTGGCCATATCGTGCAACAAACTCAAGACAGCTTCAGTAAGAAATTTTACATCATGCAGAATATTTAGTTCAAGTAAGTTTCAAAAATTAAAACAATAAAAAACAAGTTTGATCTTATATCATAACCATTTAATATTTTAAGAAAGTTAGATCTTATATCAGCTTAATCCTTTGGGCATTAAATCAACTAAAAAATCTTAGGTTTTGCACATTTTGAGATCACACAAGTTTGAAAGAAAATGTATTTTTATGTATTTTTCCTGGCTTTCAAGACAAAGTAACTAAAATGTCAAATATCATGAAATTCATTTTCATATATAAAATATTGAATATGGCATGTTTATGTCTCATAGTGTGCACACAAAAAACTAGTAGCACGGTATTGGCACGTAATCAAATTTACAATAATTAATTTTAATATAATTTTCAAGAAACAATGAAAAATCGATTACTAAATTATTGCCCCGCAATTACAAAAATAACTAAATTGTCGAATATCATGTAACTCGTTTCCATATATAAAATTTGAATGTGGGATTTTTGTGTCTCAAGTGTCCAACTACAAAAAAACCAATTAGTATGGATTTGGCACGTGGACGAAATAACAATAACTAAGTTGAATAAAATTGTCTGGAAACAATGAAAACCTCATTAATAAATTATTACCCCACAATTCCCAACGATTCTTGATATTTTTCAAGAACTTACCAAGCAAATTAGTCACGGCTCATATTGTGCAACAAACTTAAGATTACCTCAGTAAGAAATCTCTTATCATGCAGCATATTTACTTCAACAAAAAGGTTAAAAACATAAAACAATAAAAAGCATGTGTGATCTTAAGGGGGAAGTTTTACTCAAAAGTTAGCATTTGTCGACTGGAAGTAGTACCCTCCAGATGAGCAAAGAGGGAAGTTGTACCCAAATTTAATGATTTTTCAGAGGCGGACCTTGGGGTAGTAGGTCTGGGATGTCGGTGATTTAAGTTAAACTGTGAGGAAGAATACCCCCGAGTAGAGGTTTCATACATGAGATTGTCTAAGGCTTCATATAAGCCTTCTATTCTGGAAGGTGTGCTACCACTGCGATTCAAAATCATGGATTTATCGTCTCTTTCAAGTCCATGGCCCCTTTTCCTTAGTAAATATCCCTAGTGATTTGTAATTTCATGATTCAAGGTTGGTACGAAATCCTTAGAAGATGCCTGTTTACAAGTGGCAGCGATTCTCACGGGGCTCTCCATTGCCATACAAGCCGAAGAAAGTCTTCCCAAAAAATCAACCCAAGGACCGCGAGGAGAATGGGGAATTGGAATTTCCTAATTATTCTTAATAGTGTTGAAAGACTTAACTAGAAAGTATTCATGTGCTGATATTGTGCAAGAAACTCAAGACAGCTTCAATATGAAATCTCACATCATGCAGAATATTTACTTCATGTAAGTATAAAACTTAAACCAATAAAAAGCAAGCTTGATGTTATATGTGAACCATTTATTCTTTTAAGAAAGCTAGATCAGATATCAGCTTAATCATTTCAGCATTAAATGAGCTAATAAAAAATCACAGGTTTTGGACATTTTGAGATCACACAAATTTGAAAAAATGTATTTTGATGTATCTTTCATAGCTTTCAAGACAAGGTAACTAAAATTTCCTATATCGTGAAATTCGTTTTCATATACAAAACATTGAATATGGCACTTTTATGACTGATAGTGTGCACAATTTTTTTTATTAGCATAGAATTGACACGTAATTGAATATACAGAAATTAAGTTGAATATAATTATTAGAAAATAGTGAAAATCCGATTACTAAATTATTACACCACAATTACTAAAACAATCTTGTCTTTCAAGATAAAGTAAATAAATGTTGAATATCATGTAACTCGTTTCCATATATAAAATATTGGATATGGCATTTTTGTGTCTTATAGGGCACACAAAAAAAAATTAGCATGGATTTGGCACGTGAGCGAAATAACAATAATTAAGTTGACTAAAATTGTCTGGAAACCAGAAAAAACCCATTAATAAATTATTACCCCATAATCCTCAGCGATTCTTGATATTTTTCAAGGACTTACCAAGAAAATTATTCATGTGCTCATATGGTGCAAAAAACTCAAGATAACCTCAGTAAAAAATCTCTCATCATGCATAATATTTACTTCAAGAAAGGTTTTGAACATAAAACAATGAGAAGGATGCGTGATCTTAAGATGGATGTTGTACCCAAAAGTTAGGATATGTCGAGAGGGAAGTTGTACCATCCGGATGAGTAGAGAGGGAAGTTTACCCAAAAGTAATTATCTGTCGGGGGCGGACCTTGAGGTAGTAGGTCAGGGAAGTCGTTGATTTAAGTTAAAGTTTGAGGAAGAATACCCCTGGGTAGAGGTTTGATACATGAGATTTCCAAAGGCTGCATATGAGCCTTCTATGCTGGAAGGTGTGCTACTACTGCGATTCAAAGTCATAGCTATATCATATCTTTCAAGTCCATGACCCCTTATCCTTAGTAAATATCCTAAGTGATCTGCAATTGCATGATCCAAGGGTCGTATCCTTAGAAGATGCCTGTTTAGCAGTGGCGGTGATTCTCACGAGGATCTCCATTGCCATACAATCCGAAGAAAGGCTTCCTAGAAATCAACCCCTAGATTGTGAGGATAAGGAGGAATTGGAATTTCTAAATTATTCTTGATAGTTATGAAAGACCTAACTATCATAGTATTCATGTGGTCATATCGTGCAACAAACTAAAGATAGCTTCAGTAAGAAATATTACATCATGCAGAATAGTTACTTCAAGTAAGTTTAAAAAATTAAAACAATAAAGAGCAAATTTGATCTTATATCAGAACCATATAATCTTTTAAGAAAGCTATCTAATATCAGCTTAATCTTTTGGGCATTAAATCCACTAAAAAATATCAGGTTTTGCACATTTTGAGAACACACAAGTTTGAAAAGAAATTTATTTTGATGTATTTTTCTAGGCTTTCAATAAAAAATAAAGAAAATGTCAAATATCATTAAATTCATTTTCATATATAAAATATTGAATATGGCCTTTTTTACGTCTTATAGTGAGCACAAAAAAAACTAGTAGTATAGAATTGGCACGTAATCGGATTTACAATAATTTAGTTGAATATGATTATCAGGAAACAGTGAAAATTAAATTACTAGATTATTACCCCACAATTACTAAAAACAATTATTGTCTTTCAAGAAAAAATAACTAAAATGTCGAATATCATGTAACTCGTTTCCATAAATAAAATATTGAATATGGCATTTTTGTGTCTCATGGTGTGCACACACAAAAAACAATAAGCAGGGATTTGGCACGCGATCGAAATAAAAATAATTAAGTTGAATAAAATTGTCTGGAAACCATGAAAATCCCATTAATAAAATATTACCAAACAATTCTTAACATTTCTTGATATATTTCAAGGACTTAACATGCAAAGTAGTCATGTGCTCATATCGTGCAACAAACTCAAGATCGCCTCAGTAAAAAAACTCTCATCATGCAGAATATTTAATTCAAGAAAGGTTGAATACATAAAACAATAAAAAGCATGTGTGATCTTAAATGGGAAGTTTTACTCAAAAGTTAGCATTTTTCGACCGGAAGTTGTACCCTCCAGATGAGTAGAGAGGGAAGTTGTACCTAAATTTAATGATTTTTTGGGGGCGGGCCTTCAGGTAGTAGGTCTAGGGAGTCGGTCATTTAAGTTAAAGTTTGAGGAATAATACCCCCGAGTAGTGGTTTGATACATGAGATTGCCAAACGCTGCATATGAGCCTTCTATGCTGGAAGTTGTGCTACCACTGCGATTCAAAATCATGGATTTATCATCTCTTTCAAGTTCATGGCCCCTTATCCTTGGTAAATATCCCAATTGATCCGCAATTGCATGATCCAAGGGTGGTATGAAATCCTTTGAAGATGCTTGTTTACCAGTGGCAGTGATTCTCACGGGGCAGGCCTTGGGGTAGTAGGTCTGGGATGGAAGTGATTTAAGTAAAATTTTGAGGAAAAATACCCTCGGGTAGAGGTTTGATACATGATAATTCTAAAGCCTGCATATGAGTCTTTTATGCTAGAAGGTGTGCTACCACTGCGATTCAAAATCACAGATTTATCATCTCTTTCAAGTCCATGGCCCCTTATCCTTAGTAAATATCCCAAGTGATCTGTAATTGCATGATCCAAGGGAGGTATCAAATCCTTAGAAGATGGATGTTTACCATTGGCGGTGATTCTCACGGGGCTCTCAATTTCCATACAATCCGAAGAAAGGCTTCCCGAAAAATCAACCCAGGGAACACGAGGAGAAGGCGGAATTGGAATTTATTAATTATTTTTGATAGTGTTTAAATACTTAAATAGCAAAGTATTCATGTGTTCATATTATGCAAGAAACTCAAGATAGTTTCAGTGATAAATCTCACATCATGCAGAATATTTACTTCAAGAAAGTTCTAAAACTTAAACCAATAAAAAGCAAGCTTGCTCTTCTATCAGGACCATTTAATCTTTTAAGAATGCTAGATCTTATAACAGTTTAATCCTTTGAGGATTAAATCAACAACAAAAAATCCCATGTGTTGCACATTTTAAGATCACACAAGTTTGAAAACAAATGTATTTTGATGTATTTTTCTTAGCTTTCAAGACAAAGAAACTAAATGTAAAATATCATGAAATTCTTTTGCATATATAAATATTGAATATGGCATTTTTATGACTCGTAGTGTGCGTAGACAAAAAAACTATTAGCACAAAATTAGCATGTAATCGAACTTACAATAATTAAGTTGAATATAATTTTCAGGAAATAGTGAAAATTAGATTAGTAAATTATTACCCCACAATTACTTGCAAGACTAAGTAACTAAAATGTCGAATATCATGTAAATCGTTTCCATATATAAAATATTGAATATGGCATATTTATGTCTCATAGTGCACACACAAAAATAATTAGCACAGATTTGGCACGTGATCGAAATAACAATAATTAAGTTGAATAAAATTATCTGGAAACCGTGAAAATCCCATTAATAAATGGTTGCCCCATAATTATCAACAATTGTTGATATTTTTCAAGGACTTACCAAGCAAATTAGTCATGTGCTCAGATCGTAAAACAAACTCAACATAGCCTCAGTAAAAAATCTCTCATCATGCAGAATATTTTCTTCACGAAAGGATTAAAACACAAAACAATTAAAGGCATGCATGATCTTAAGAGGGAAGTTTTACTCAAAAGTTAGGATTTGTTGACGGGAAGTTGTACCCTCCGGATGAATAGAGAGGGAATTTAGTGATTTTTCAGGGGGGAACCTTGAGGTAGTAGGTGTGGGAAGTCAGTGATTTAAGTTAAAATTTGAGGAAGAATAACCTCGTGTAGAGGTTTAATACATGACACTTCCAAAGGATTCATATGAGCCTTCTATGCTGGAAGGTGTGCTACCACTACGATCTACAACTTGGCTATATCATCTCTTTCAAGTCAATGGCTCCGTATCCTCGGTAAATATCCCAAGTGATCCGCAATTTCTTGATCCACGGGTGATATGAAATCCTTGAAGGATGCATGTTTACCAGTGGCGGTGATTCTCATGGGGATCTCTATTGCCATACATTCCGAAGAAAGGCTTCCCTAAAAATCAACCCCAGGATCACGAGGAGAAGTCGAAATTGATATTGGAATTTCTTAATTATTCTTGATAGTGTTGAAAGACTTAACTAGAAAACTATTCATGTGATCATACCGTGCAACAAACTCAAGACTGCTCCAGTAAAAAATCTCACTTCATGCAGAATATTTACTTCAAGTAAGTTTTAAGACCTAAAAAAAATATAAGGCAAGATTGATCTTATATCAAAACCATTTAATCTTTTAAGAAAGCTAGAACCTATATCAGCTTAATCCTTTGAGCATTAAATCAACAAATAAAAAATTCCAGGTTTTCTAAATTTTGAGATAACACAAGTTTGGAAAAAAAAAAGTATTTGGATATATTTTTCTTGGCTTTCTAGACAAAGTAACTAAAATTTCAAATATTATGAAATTTATTTTCATATATAAAATATTGAATATGTCATTTTTATGCCTCATAGTGTGCAAAAAAAAAAACCTATTAGCAGAGAATTGGCACGTAATCAAATTAACAATAATTAAGTTGAATATAATTGTGAGGAAACAATGAAAATTCGATTACTAAATTATTACCGCACAATTACAAAAAATAATTATTATCTTTCAAGAGAAAGTAACTAAATTTTTTAATATCATATAACTTGTTTCCATATATAAAATATTGAATATGGCTTTTTTGTGTCTCAAAGTCTGCACACACAAAAAAAATTGGCACAGATTTGGCATGTGATCGAAATAACAATAATTAAGTTGAATAAAATTGAAAGGAAAGAGTGAAAATACCATTATTAAATTATTACCCCACAATTCTCAACGATTCTTGATATATATTAGAGACTTAATAAGCAAAGTAGTCTTGTGCTCATATCGTGCAACATACTCAAGAAAGCCTCAGTAAATAATCTCTCATCGTGCTGAATATTTAATTCAAGAAAGGTTGAAAAAATAAAACAATAAAAGGCATCTGTGATCTTGAGAGGGAAGTTTTACTCAAAAGTTAGGATTTGTCGCCTGAAAGTTGTACCCTCCGGATAAGTAGAGAGGGAAGTTTTACCCAAATTTAATGATTTTTAGGGCATGCTGATGATACCCGGGCCACGACTTGTCGAGGCCCACGAGCTTCGAGCTTAGGGTATCGTCTAAAGTATAACTCGAGGCCCATAAAGGGACGCGTGATCTAGTCCTAATTAAGGATATTATTGATTCCTACAAGGAAGCTATCATGAGTTACCAATTGTACTCGAATTGCTGTACTT
>JAULKK010050891.1:0-18724 GCA_032355705.1 Rubia peregrina
ATGCTCATCGTTTTTACATCTAAATAAGGCTGGTTGGGGTGTTTTAGATTTTGATTGTTCTTTCATTCTTGTTTTATGTTTTGAAAATTTGTCATTATTCTATCATTCTCAGCATGTTGGTTCCAGATTATCCCATGATCACCCTTGAGCAGTTAAACTTAATTTAACGGTGCAAAAGTAATAAAATATGAGGCATGTGAGCTTCAAGGTTTTGGAGATCTTGGCCGGATTTTGATGCCACTATATTCAAAAAATAAAAACACAATGGGTAAGAGTAAGCCCATTTCCTTCTTTAGGGGTGGCAGCTTGACTTGCATGCTAGGTTGGGTTGGCTAATTCGGTCTGGTTTGATCAAAATTTTAGATCAAGATTGGTTTGAAAGGGTATGTACTTTCTCTGTTCCACCATATTTGCACACTTTCTATTTTTTATTGTCCCAATCACATTTTCACACTTTCCATTTTGAAAAAATAATTAACGAATTAAATGACACCCTTAATCCTTGCCCTCTGAAAATAATAATTTTATATTAAAATTCTAACCCTACTATAATCTACCAGCACCTCCTATTCTCCTCCCCAAACCAGCGGCGACGCCGCCTCCTCTCCTTCCTCCTAATTCCCTAAATCCCTTATCCCGCCATCTCTCTCCTTCCCCTCGTTCTGCCATCAATCTGTAACCCTCGTTGCCTCGTTTTCCCCTGTCGAATCTGTCCCAGGAGCAACAACAACGTCCGAACAGGTCCCGACAGAGCAACATTGGCGACGATGAATCGTCCTCGTCTTAACGCTCTGGTCGATATCGCAGATCTGCAGAGATTAAAACCATCAAGACATTTTAGACATTTCACATTGCCCAAATTAGAACATGTGTTTTCTCTTTCTACAGATATGGCTGGGACAGAGGGAGTAATTCTTTTAGGTTGGATTGGTTTTATTTGATTTGATTTGCACTAACCCAATTATAAATTATATTTAAAAAATAAAAATGTAATCATCGAGATTAAACTTTTGAATCTAAATTTATCGAGTTAATTTTTTTACCAATATATCACAATATATTTTTAAAATTTTGATATGATTCGATCTGGGTTGAGCAATTTTTATAGGATAAGTTGATATCTTTGTATCAACCAACACTCGTTAGTTGTTACACTGCTAGTTCCTCCCTACGGACAAAAAATGCGTTAGTAAAATTTGATTAACAAAGTTCGTAAAATAATGTATGGTCACTGATTTTGTTAACAGACAGTAGAACAAAATTCAGATATTCAAAAATAGATTTGGAAGAAAATATTTTGTTTGAAAATTGAAACCGTGGGTGTGATAAATAACTGGCTTTAAAATGAAATTCGCCTAGGCGTTCGTTTCCCAAGATACCACATAAACCTCCCTTACTCGTGCACTCAAGCAGCGGAGGAGGAACTCGTAATTATTTTGCTTAGAGCTAGAACGTTTTGGAAGCAATAAAAGAGAAGAAGGAAATGAGTGAATTGTGTGCTCTGAACTGCTCATGAACTCTCACCTTTTATAGGCGCACATATCAAGAGTCACAACTCAATATCAGGAGAACGTGGAGCAGTTCAGATGGCCATTTAACTAACTAAAACATAGGAACGATCATGGACCGAATAAATTTCGGAAGCACGTTGAAAATCAATTTTAATATTACTTGACTGAAGGGTTAAAACAGTTTTTTACCATATCAGAAAGTTTCAAACCTGTTTAACCACGTCTGCAATGTAGGGAGAAAAAAAGGGTTTTAGTTTAAAACGTTCGATTATTTGAGAAGCCTCATAAAGTTGGGCTCTCAAACTAAACCAAACAAAAAATATCAATATGGGTTCAAGACCCGACCTATCCCAACCTGCCTCATCATGTCACATCCCGTCAGGTGTGGTCGGTCGGCACTCGACAACAACATATGCGAGGAGCCTTTATTCATTTTGCTCACTCAAGGTAGCAGTGAAGTATTTCCATATTTAAATTACACCAATCACCTCTAAACTTTTCATGTGGGACTAAGAATAAAGACAAAGTTTTGTTTCCCTTTCAAAATTGATTTTGAGTTGATTGACCCATTTGCATTGCTAAGAGAGTGCTCCTCATTCTAGTTGTTTTGGTTCATTCTTCTTCTTGTAAGATCCAATGTTGCTACTACTCATCTGTCCCACTCTAAATTGCTTATTTACTTTTTGAGAGTCAAACTTTGTAAACTTTGACCCTAAATAAAAATTAATACACAAATAATAAATATATCATGTGAGATATTGTTAGATTTGTCTTAACATCTATTTTCTAAATATCAATTTTTTGTGCACCGTTATTATAAGTAATTAAAGATATTTACGGTCAAACATGCTCCTTAAAGACCGTGAAAAAATAAATAAGCAATTTAAAGTTGGACGGAGGGAGTATATTGTTAGCCTTGGGTAAATATGCTACGGGAATAGGAGCAGGGGTTATGAAGCCGAGAGCTTTGAGAAAACATGGGAGACTTTAGAACAACCATTAGGGACAACACTTGGAGTTGGAGAGAATTCTTGAGAAAAAAATGAGAAAGTATTAAGAGCTTGTAATCCTTGTAATTTCGGATTGATTCTAGTGGAACCATTCTTACAGGTGGTAGGTGGAAACAACTAACCTGGATAAAATTTCTCGTTTCAATCTCTTATTTATTTCTTGTCAATTATTCTTATGCTAGTATGATACGTATTTGTATGTGTACAACCCTTGGATTTCTTCAACATTGGTCAAGGTCGTAAGTTCCATAGTCAACGTCATCAAAGTTATTTCAGCACTTTCATCATTAACTTAAAGTTATTTAGGCACTTTTGAATTATACATGATTATTTTGACATTTTCATTTTAAAGTAATGGGTAAGTTTTACATTTTGCCCTTTTTAAAAAAAATCAATTATTCCAAGATGCTTGGAGAAACGCCCAGCGGCGATTTCAACGAGTGGAATTGACATCCAACCTAACTAACCTCTAGCAATAACCAACATATTGCAAAGATATCTAAATTACATGTCAACCAGACTGGTCGTCTGCGCTATTATAGATCAGGGATCCAATAAAAAACTGTAGCATTGCCCTTGGGGATATTAACTTACTTCCTACGGAAAAACATGACCACTTGACAGAGAGGAACTTATCACACATCAATATCACTGCACCAAACAGAGATCTTTTACAACTGTAACACTACTTGATCCAACCACGATTTATGTCGTCCAAACTGCAAACACCTTGAAAACCACAAATTTGACGAACCCAAATTTATGAAAATCCAAAAATAAAACCACAAACAAAATTGTTATTCTCTATCTCCCCTAATGGAACGATGGGGAAAAAGCTTGAAGAAGAAGGGTTGGGGCTCGGAGAGGGCTGCGGCTTGAAGAAGGTCTGGATATATAGGCAATTTCATAAATAATATGATAATTAATTTAAAATATTTGACCAAAACTTCTTTAGTTTGGATTAATTGCAACGTGACACTCCAATTCTTATTGATTTCTCAATATAATTTTGAGCTTTTTAAAAGTACTGATAACTCCTAATCGGCATTGATTTGAATAGTTTAACTCTTTAGACTTTAACCGACGTTGATTTGAACATTTCTGGCAAATATTGACATAAATACCTTTGATAGTTTGACTTACTTATATTCTGGATGAAAAATATCATATAACTTTTGACCAACGTATTGTTTTTCGAAAGTGCTAATATATATTTTTCAGATCACCACGTCTCCCATCAATGTCACCTAATTCAACAACATCTAGGCAGTGCCTCACTGCACCACGCGCGTCACCACCGTCACCATTAATTTCAGCATTGTCACACACCCTCTCCATCTTCCTTCACCAGTTCCCTTCCTTTCATCCCACCATCATTGATCCCCTTCCCATCCACGTCTCAGCTAAATACTTCAAATGACCCTCAACAAAAACCACATGCTCGGAATCTTCATTTTCTTCGTCTTCCCTCCACCACACCAGAACCATCATGAATCATTATATAGGAGTCATTAATTTCATGCACCACCATCATTGCGGACACGATACTTCCCTTAACGAATGGTAAAGTATCATGTTCTAAAAGCCTTAGCGATTAACATACAAAGTTGAATTTGTCGTTGATTCCTTCAACTTTGAATCTATTCCTGTCGGATAGCTGTTTCCAGAGACAATGGTCAGCAGTGTAACAACGATGTTAAGTTCTTGAAGGAAGATGATGTAGATGATGGAAATTTTAATGCTCACGGTTAATGTGATTATACGCGTTTCGTCGGTCAAATATGAGCATACTCTTTTTATGTTTTAATTAATTCATACCACATGGATTGTTGAGCTAACTCACTCCAAAATTTGAAAATCAATGGACAAATTGAGCTCAGTTTTGTGGAAAACGTTAACATGAGTGCTCTGACAAAAATATTCAGAAGATAAATAGCAATATTTTCCTTTAAAAAAACATACTAGCTTCTATGGATTTTAGGTCATTTTAACATTGGGTAACATTAATTGGCGAAGACTGCGAGCTCAAGCCGCCTTAGGGGTATTTCAACGCTTTCAAAACACTTGGTGGCATGTAGTGACATAGGAAGGAATTGAGGTTACATGAGTACGTTTTCCTTTTTTTACCAGATTAAATTTGATGATTCTTTGGTCATTTTAGTGTCCAACAACGTTGATTGCAAGTTCGGACCAACTTGAACCTATTTTGACACTTTAAAAAATCTCAAGGTCATACTGTCATATAATAAGAAATTAGAGGTTGGGAAAACAATTTCTTTATGTTATATATTTAGTTGAGTGCAGTACATAGAACTAAGTTAAAATAATACTTTGCATATTGATATAGCTATCATAGATTACAATAAAACCCAAAAATAACTTATAAAATAAATATTAAGAGCATCAAAAAAATTATTTTTAATTCATCCCACAAACAACTTTTTATTCATAATTTTTCAGTGATTCAATTTATCAAACTCACTTATTAAATCCTCAAATTTACTACTCTCTCTTTCCTAACAAAAATGACACGTTTACTTTTTCACGGTCTTCAGTGATCATGTTTGACCGTCAATATCTCTAGCTACATTTTGCATTAATAATAGATATTTTTAAAATAAATATTAAGATGAATATAACAATATTTCACGTGATATTTTTATTATATACATTAATTTATATTTGAGTCAAACTTCACAGAGTTTGAGTTTAAAAAATTAAATGTGTCATTTTTGTTGGGACGAAAGGAGTATTATTTGCTACTTTTAACACTGTTGATGACACCATTTATCTAAAAGTTTGTTTTAAAATGATTTTTGACATCAAAAGATATTGTCACATTAACTTGTATAAAAGATTGATATTTTAAAAATAGGAAGTTTATTTTAATATTTTAAAAATGGGAAGTTTATTTTGATATTTTAAAACATCAAAAGTTTAAATAGGAAGTTTATTATGGAAGGAAAAAGTACAAACTTTTATCGTGGTAGTTAGGGGCCGTTTGGTTGGGGTGAATCAGGAATATGAAAGGGAATCTGAGATTTTCATTCCCTTATTTAGTGTTTGGTTTTTTTTCTTTTCATTCTCTTTCCCTATTTTTGGTTTCTTACCTTGTGACTGAGATTCTCTTTCCCTCTTTGTATCCTTCCTCTAGTCTTCCATTTCACTCCTTGTGTTCTCATATCCAAGACAAGATTATATTTTATATTTACTATCAAAAAATCAAAATTATTATTATGATTATGATTTCAATTGAAATATTAAAATTTATTTTTCCTATTATATATGGTTGAAATTAAATGAAACTATAATTTTCATATGTTCTTTTCTTTAAGTGAAAATAATATATTATTTTAAGTAAAAAAATACTATTCCATTTCACTTTATACTGTGAATAATAGTTATATTATTTATAAATATTTATTTATTTTATACAGATACTATTATTTTATAATTATATAACATAAATTGTAATATATTGAATAGTAATTTTAATGTTCAGATTTATTTAATCAGAAATTTGTGAAAATTATGCAAATATGGAATTATTATGTTGTAACATCAAAGAAGGAATGTTTGCGAGGTACGGAAGTTTGAGCGGTAAATCCGAGATATAGTATTTCGTCTAGTTGGTTTTTGATTGAAGAATATATCAATTCTAATATTTATGAGATTGGATTAGATTTATGGAATTGGAATTGATATTGGAGTTTCGGCTATGGCTATGATATGGACGAAATATTCTATTTCCTTACTTCAAGGGATTAGATCTGAAAATTCCTATCACCAAGTGATTTTATTGTTATCGGAATATTTTGTAGAGAAGGAATTCCATACGCACAAAAAAACTTGAGACGTGCGACTGCTTTATATAAGTGGACATTCTAGCTGAGCTACTTACGGATTTAATTGGAGAAAATCTGCATTTAGGTTTTCGTACATTCAGAGTAGCCGAGAGCTCATAGTCTGTGTTCCAACATGATCAAAACTCTTTTGATCTAAGTTCATAATCATATGCCTTAATTCCTCGAGAAAAGGAGATCCAGCGTCAACAAGTATTGAGGTCAGAGGGAGTCTGATCAAGGCGGATCGGTAGCAAGGGGAGCTTGCAAAATCCACACTTTGTAATTAGAAAATATAAGTATAGTTGTATGGTGTGCATTGTACTATCTCTTTGTGATTAGTGGATTTATTATGAATTGGGCCAGACCTCGCAAATGTAGGTGATTTTCACCGAACTGCGTAACCAAATATGTGTGTTCTTGTTTTACATTTGACTAAATTGTTTTTTGGTACCCAATATAGCATCGTTTACCATCTTTTGGTCCCCGAGAGCAAAACCACGTTTGTTTAATACCCAAAAAAATTAAAGTAAAATTTCCAGTCCCCAAAATAAGATTTTGGGTGGTTTTCGGGGACCAAAAGATGGCATAAGATGCCATGTCAGGGACCAAAAAATAATATAGTCTACCTGAAAACCATTCAGAATTTGGGTTTGGGGACCAAAAATTTCACTTTGAATTTGTGGGGTACTGAACAAACGTGGTTTTGCTCTCGGAGACCAAAAGATGGTAAAAAATGCTATGTTGGGTACCAAAAAAACAATTTAGTCTTTACATTTTTCTACATACTTGGTTAGATAATTGAAGTTGGAACATAGTTGATTTAATTGATAAATTTAGGTAAAACCAAATTTCAATTGGTATCAGAGCTAAGTCACCTACTCTTACCTTGGTTGTGTCATGGAAAGTGTGATCCGGTTTTCTCATGGCGACCAAAGAGGGAGCTTCGGTATCTCTACCAACACTTCTGGAGGGAACAAACTAAAACTATTGGAATGCGAGCATGAGAATGTTCATCAACTCACTGGATGAACTAGTATGACACTTTGTGGAAACAGAATGGAATCACCCAACTGAGGATGTTGAAACCAGTTCAAAAGAAAATGAAGGAGAATCAAGCACTAAGAAGTAGAAATGTAAAGACAAGTCAACTTTGAGTTTAGATGAGCTTAAAGCATCAATGCAAAACTCAAATGCCCCGAATGCTATCTTTACGACAGTAGATGAAAGTCAGTTCAAACTCATCTCCACCTGTTATCAGTGAAGAAGGCTTGGGATATTCTGCAAATAGTTCATGAAGTAACAAGGTGAGTAAGTTAATCCAAGCTTCTAATGTTGGCCACAAAATTTGAAGAATTGAAGATGGAGGAAGATGAGACCATTACAGTATTTAATGGGAAGTTGAGAGACATAGAAAACATGGCATATCAGCTTGGAAAAACTTATAAGAAGGTGAAACTTGTGAAGAAAACCCTGAGATCGCTACCTTAAAGATTTTCAATGAAGTTGTCGCCATTGAAGAAACAAGAGATGTGTCCACTATGACCCTAGATGAGTTGATGGATCCTTGCAGACATATGAGATTCTTTGTCCAAAAGGAGTTTGCTTTCAAAGTTTCTTCTTCAAAGACAGACCACGATGATGAAAGTGATGCTGGTATTGAAGAACTTGCATTGATCACACAAAAAATCTCAATAGGAGATCACAAAAAAACTCAATAGGAGATCACAAGAGAAGACTGACGGAGGTGGAAATAGATCATGTGCAAGAGATTTCATAAATAATAGAGGATCATGATTTAAATGAACCAATCAGCAGTTCTCAAAAAATCAGGGTGGTGAAGCAAAACACTCTAGAAGAATTCAATTCAAAGAATGTGAAGGATATGGACACATCCAGGCTGAATGTGCTAATACACAGAAGAAGCAAGGAAGGTCTTATGTTACCTCATGGAGTGATGGTGAAGAAGTGGAAAAAGATGAGGAACTCAACAGCAACTATGTGGCATTTGGAGCAAAGATTCATAATATGATTGAAAAGACAGGTTCATAATCAAACACAATGATGACTGGAAAAAATTGCATGTTCCAACACATAAAATCTGAGTGGTGATTCCACAAGTGACGATGACGGTCAGGAAGTGAATGATGAAGACATCTACAATGCATATGAGAACATTTATGAGATGTGGCTTAAAGTTGTTAAGACTAATAAAGTCTTAAAATTAGAGAGAAGTCAACTTGATGAAAGAAAGGTCATAACTGATGGATCTAGTTGAAATGATAGAATATGAGATTGAACAACTGAAGCAGAATCTAAGGGTGGCTACTGAGAGGGCTAAGATGGCTGAAGCAGCAATCATCAAGTTGAACACTAGGAAGACAAAGATGGATGATATTCTACCTTTGGGAAAGAACTTTAGAGACAGGCAAGGAATTGACTATGACAAAACTGAGAGCAGTATATAGAGTTCAAAGCAGGGTTACAGGCTATGAAGAAGATGAAGACTCGACGAAAGAAATATGTTGTGCAATTACAACTTCTATCAAGGTCACATACATGAGCAATGTCTTAGACTGTTCAGAGACATTATGAATGGACAAAAATTGTCGGCATGTTCCAACATGGACAAGGATCAACGATCAAAATTTATCAGAAAGGTATGGATTCCTAAGCGTACTAATGTTTTTCTGGTTGCTCACACATCTCTTATTGCACACTCTAGAGACTCGTGGTACTCCGATAGTCGATGCTCTCAACATATTACTGGAACATGGGATTTTCTGACAAAGATTAAACCATATGATGGTGGCTTTTTAGTTTTGGTGATGGAAAGAAGAGTCGAGTGGTTGGCAAAGGTGAACTACAGATTGAGGGATTCCCAACTTCACAAATGTTTTACTTGTAGAATATTTGAAGGCAAATATACTGAGTATCAGTCAGTTATGCGATGATAATAAGATTGTGGAGTTTCACAGAGACGTATGCATTGTCAAACATGGTGAGGATAAAGTACCCTTATGAATTCGATCTTCAGGCAATTGCTACCTGTTTGAACAAGAAGTTAGGTGTCCAAGCTCCAAAGAAGATGAAGGAACAATGTGGCACAGGAGGCTATGCCACATCAACTATAAAACATTGGTGAAGATTGTTAATTCTAAAGCACTTCAAAGTATGCCTACTCTCATCCACAAAAAGGGAATTGTGTGTGGACCATGCTAATAAGGTAAACAAATTCAATCACCTCATTCATCTGTTCAGTACATTGCAACGTCAAGAAATCTTGAATTATTACACATGGATTTGATGGGTCCTATCAATACACCTAGTATGATTAGCAAGAAGTATATTTTTGTATGTTTTTATGATTTCTCCAGATACACTTGGGTGACATTCCTCAAAGAAAGATCTGATACGGTGGATATTTTTAGAAGTTTGGTGATCAAATTGCAGCCTGAAAATGGGAGTCTGGTTGGGAAGATTGTGAGGATTCACAGTGATCATGACAGAGAATTTGAAAATTCTTAGTTTAGTGACTTCCGTGATGAGCTCGAATTCAACATGAATTATCAGCACCAATCACAGCTCAGCAGAACGGTATTGTTGAAAGGAAAATAGGAATCTACAGGAAATGGCTCGAGTAATGTTGGCAGAAAAAGGTATTCACAAGAAATGGTAGGCAAAGGCAGTCAACACGGCATGTTATATAATAAACATGGTGTATCTTCGTCCATTCACAAGTAAGACATTGTATGAAATCTAGAAAGGTAGGAAACCTAATGGCTCATACTTTCATGTCTTTGGCAGTAGTTGATATATTCTCAGGGATAGAGAACATTTGGCAAAGTTCGACAGTCGCAGTGATGACGGAATTTTTTCGGGATATTCTGTGAACATCCATGCCTACAAGGTTTACAATTTTCTCACTAAAACACTTATGGAGTCTATAAATGTGATTGTTGATGATTCTGATGATAAAATGGTATCAAGGGGAGGAGAGGATGAACTCATCTCAATTCATGTTCAACATAGAACGATCTGACTGATCAGCAAGTCGATGTTGGAACACTAGAATTTTTGGAGAATCCAATTGACCCAGATGAAAGCGATGTTGGAACATCAATCCCCGACTCTCCACCCCATGTTTCAACATCTGTTGTACCGGAACCTAGTGTCAAGAGAACTCATACACTACCACGAATAAATGACAGGGAACTTGCAGGATTATAGTGCTTCATCTCTCTCATTGAACCAAAGAATTATAAAAGAAACACTACTTGACGAGTACTGGATTGATTCCATGCAAGAGCAACTTGGCAATTTTAACGCAGTGATGTATAGTATCTCACTCCTCGATCCAAGGGAGTTCATGTTATTGGCACCAAGTGATTTTTCAAGAACAAGTCAGATGTTGATGGCCAGATTACTCAAAATAAAAGGCAAGGCTGGTGGCTTAAGGATATACTCAAGTTGAAGGAGTGGATTTCAATAAAACATTTGTACCATTGCCAGATTAGAATCTATTCGGATTTTACTTGCTATTTCTTGCACTCCGGACTTTACCTTGTGCCATATGGATGTTAAAAGTGCCTTCCTGAATGGAGTTGTGAATGAAGAAGTATATGTTGAACAACTGAAATGATTTGAAGACCCTCACTGTCCACATCATGTGCATAGAATTAAAAAGGCTTTTTATGGTTTGAAACATGCGCCAAGAGCATGGTATGAGTGACTTACTAACTTTCTTATTAAGATTCTTATTAAGAAAGGTTAATGTTGATGGGCAGTAGATCGCACTTTATTTGTGCCGGACAGGTCATCAAAAAATTTGATTGTTCAAATTTATGTAGATGATATTGTATTTGGCTCTACCTCACCATCTATGGTACATGCTTTTGTCACTCTAATGCAGTGTGAATTCGAGATGAACATGGTTGGAGAACTCACTTATTTTCTAGGATTTCATGTAAAGCAAGAAAAGAATGGCTTGTTCATCAATCGGAGTAAGTATGTAATAAATTAGTGAAGGAATTTGGATTAAGCAATCATAGATCAGGTCAAACTAGGAGTGTTCATGGGTCGGGTCGGGGCGGGGTGAGTCAGCTGCCTCGGCCCAAATTGACCCAAAATTTTGGGACAAATGGGTTGGGTTGGGTCGGGTCAAAATTTTCATAGTTTAGGATCGGGTCGGGTCAGACTGGGTCATGGGTCGATCCAAATTGACCAAATCATTAAATATATTATTTTATAATTAATAGAAGTTTTGTAAAATTATTTTAGCTTTATAAAAAAATCAAGAATTTTAAACTTGTATATGAATTAAATTAATGGTGGATATGTTGTATTAAACTAATGATTTTTATGATTTTTTTCAAGAAAATTGGGTTAAATTGCAAATGTGTCAAAACAGGTCGATTTGGGTCAAAATCCGACCTGGCTCATTTTGACCCAACCCGACCCATCGGAAAATTTGAACACCTTTAATTCAAACTCAAATGGGTGCTACAGATAAATTGGTGAAGGATGATAAAGGTATTGCAGTTGATCAGAAATTGTATAGGTGTATGATTTACAGCCACACGACCAGACATATGTTTTAGTGTATGGGTATGTGCAAGATTTCAGGCCAATCCTAAGGAATCTCACTTGACTGCAATCAAAAGAATTATTCGATATGTTAGTGTGACTTCTAAATATGGAATCTAGTATTCTAAGAATCAAGACCCACTTCTTATTGGCTATAGTGATTCTGATTGAACTGACAATGCAGATGATCGAAAAAAGCACTACTGGTGGTTGTTTCTTTAATGACACTAATTTGGTTTCTTGGTATAGTAAACAACAAAATTTGATTTCCTTATCGTCTGTTGAAGCTGAATATCTTGTTGTTGGAAATTATCGTGCATAATTATTGTGGATGAAACAAATGATGAAAGATTATGGAATTCATCAAAGGTGTCTTAAGATTTTATGTGACAAAAAAATTGCTATTGACATATCTAATAATCCAATCCAGCATTCTCTAACTAAGAACATTGATATAAGGCATCACTTTATTCGAGATCTTTTGGAAAGAAAGGAAGTTATGGTGGCTTATGTTCCAACTTAGAACAATTTGCTGATATTTTTACAAAATCATTGGATTCTGACACTTTTGAGCTCCTCATACAATACTTAGGTGTGTGTGTCATATTTGAGGTATGTTTTATGGCTATTTAATTTAGCTTTATTTTCGCTTATTTTGTGTATAGAAATTCTGAAAAACACAAAAAAATAGAAAGAAGAAAATAACAAAAAAATATGGAAGTTGTGTGCATGTTTGAATATGGAAAGCTAGTGAATTGAGGAGACATGATGGATTTGAAGGCTGGTAGTTGAAAGAAGGTAATTATTACCTTAGAAAGAGAAAAGGTGGTGCGGTCTTAGAGAAAGGGAAAGTGAAATTTTCAAATTTTAATTGTCCACCTTCTTCTCACTTTACCTCTTTCCCGCAACCTCTCTCTCCCGATATTCTTGCTATTTTCTTAATATCGTGAGATTGTGCTCGGAACCCCTGTGCTAAAACCCTACGGTAGAGAGGTAGAAAGTGTTTTGGATTCTCAGAACATTGCTAGCAGCATTACCAAAATTTCTATCCCCAACACTCATAATGGAGAAAGGCAGAGACTTCAAGAAATTGTTTGGGAATGATGACAAGAAGATCAACCTTACTGAAAGCTCAATGTTGGAACCTTGGGATGGACTTCAAGAACTAGGGGTAGAAGTGGTTTCCTCAGGACGACCAGAAAGTGCTCCAATTCAGGAACCCAATTTTTTAACAGATAAGTCTTTCACCTTTAATGTCCAGTCCTTCAAATCTTTTGATGATTGCATTGAATATTATTTTAAGCACAATAAGAAAGTAGACTTGAAGGGTTATAAGTCTCTGTCTGGAAAAAATAAATGGGTATGATTTGAGTCATTTGTTAAAAGGGATTATAGGATATATTCGCTATATGGAGGAATGAACCCTAGGTTAACTGAATTAGCGTGCATAGAGTATGAAGGAAAGAAGGTTATGTGTGTGTATATTAGAGCCTCTAGGACGAGAAGACTCATATTAAGGAGAGTAAATGATGGGCCTGAATAATTCAGTGTGTTTAGCTCTTCTAGTTACAAAGTTGTTTAAGTTTTTGATCATCATGTCGCTGAGAATTTAGAAAAGCTTAGGAATGTACCCCCACTGGTGATAGAGATTTTGGATGATGATGTGGAAGATGTTGTACACATGGAGACTGATGAGACGGAGGCTGATGGTGCAACTGGTGTTCAAACATCAATTCATGATGAGGACCATGAAATGGGTGGTGGATATTTCAATGTTTCAACACTTACTAAAAATGAGGTAAATGAAATGGCTGATGAGCTATTGGAAGGGAATCAAGATACTGAAAATGCTGATGTTATGAATGATCGGACCCTTGATATGGAGATGGGGGGAGATAAGAGTTTAGCAGAAGAGTTGATTGCTGATGATGTCCCAACATTAGATCATTGTAAGGATGAGAAAGAGGAGGTTGAAACTACTGAGCATGGCCATGATGATGTTCCAACAAATGGCCAACCGAGTACTGAAGGAATTGATATTATTGATGTGGAGGCAGGGGAGTCTGGAGCTGGTGTTCCAACACAGGAGAAGAATATGCAGAACCTTGTATATACCAGTGAAGAAATTCTAGAAGAATTTGTTCAAACAAGGCAAAGGAGATCCAAGAGAAAAGCTGAGGAGGTTGCTGAAGAATCAGTTCGGTCTAAGAAGAAAAAAAGAGTGAAGAAGGAAGCCGGCCAGAGTTGAGAGAGAGAGATCAATCTGCAAGGGATGCTCTAAACTCATATTTTTATAATGCAGATTGTTAGGATAGTTGAGATATTATCAGTGAAAGAAATATCTTAGCAGAAAGGTCACTGGATTTGGAGACCTATAAAGCAAGTGACTTTACAACCATTCTAGAACGCTTGGGATATTCAGTTGCAGCTACGGTCTACAAGAAGTATAACAAGAAACTTGTTCGGGAATTTTATGCCAATGTAATGGCAGAAAACTTGGACGTTAAGGGTGAATGGTATAGGTGGATCTATTTGCGTGGAAAGGTGATTAGTTTCTCAGCTGAGAAGATTAATAATATTCTTGGACTGACCACACCTGATTTTGTGGGACTGTACGCTGAAGATCTAGAGCTGACAAATGACCAAATCCTGCATGAGATTTTTGGAGGGCTAGTGTCCTAGTGGCCAGTACAAGGGAATGTTGCAATATCCAACCTAACCATCATGTATTTCTATTTGTCCCAAATAGCTATAAATTGTTGGATTTCATCCACAAACACTTCTACTCTGACCAGAGAGATGGGCAAACTGATGTATTGTGTTGGAAAGAAGATTCTTGTGAACTTAGGCCAAATTATTCAGGAAAATATTATTTTTCAAGCTGAGGAAGAAGAATTCTCTGCCACACCCTTGTATAAATACAACCCTAGCTTAATCAGGGAAGGTAGCTATTAAAGATGATGGGTTTGTAGTTCAAAATTGGGTGAACTCCAGAACCTTCTCTACAAGAAATATTAATGATCTTCTCTGGACCCCGGCACAGACTGATACTTCGTCTACAACGGCAACAATGAAGGTTAAAGAGTCTAAGAATTTTGCTGTGAAGGCAAAGATTGCAGCTTTTCATGTTCAGATTGCAGCTCTTGAAGAGGGGTTAACCAGGTTGGATGCTGATAATGGAGCACAAATGAATGAAGCTAATAAAGCCTGATGCTTACAAAAAAAAATTGATGACTTTGTCATGTATTATGACCCCAAGGGGGAGTATTTTGGATTTTTGGATATTTTGGAATTCTGGATATTATTTTTTATGATATGCTAGGATGGATTTCTATGGTTATTTCTGGATTTTATTATTTTAGATTTTCAAATTTCAAACAGTCAGTTGGACTGATGTTCCAACATGGGTTAAATGGTTTTCTGAAATGTTTGACTGTATGTTGGTGTTCAAACATGGATGTTGAGGTATACTATTTTTTTTAGCTGTGGAATTTAGGGGGAGTTGACATTGTTGAGCTCATGTTCCAACATCCATAATATTTCTATTTGCATAGTTGTTGATTTGAATATCCAAAAGGTTGATGGGTCCACAAAATGCCAAAGAGGGAGATTGTAAAGTCCAGATTTATTTAATTGGGAATTATGCAAATATGGAATTGATATGTTGTAACATCAAAAAAAGGAAGATTTGCGAGTTATGGAAGTTTGAGTGGTAAATCCGAGATACAGTATTTCGTCAAGTTGGTTTTTATTAGAGAATATATCAATTCCTATATTTATGAGATTGGATTAGATTTATGGAATTGGAATTTATATGACTAAAATATGGATGACATATTCTAGTTTCTTACTTCAAGAGATTAGATTTGGAAATTCCTATCTCCAAGTGATTTTATTGTTATCAGAATACTTTGTAGAGAAAGAATTTCATTCGCACAAGAAAACGTGAGACGTGCGAATGATTTTATATATGTGGACATTCTAGTTGAGCTACCTATGGATTTAATTGGAGAAAATTGACTTTCGGGTTTTCGTACATTCAGACTAGCCGAGAGCTCATAGTCCGTGTTCCAACATGATCAAAACTCTTTTGGTCTAAATTCAGAATCATATGTTTTAATTCCTCAGGAAGAGGAGATCCAACATCGACGAGTATCGATGTCAGGAGGGGTCTAATCAAGATGAATCGGTAGCAATTGGAGCTTGCAAAATCCATACGTTGTAATTAGAAAAACAAAAGTATAATTGTATGGTGTGCATTGCACTATCTCTTTGTGATTAGTGGATTTATGCTGAATTTGGTCAGACCCCCGCAGATGTAGATGGTTTTCATCGAACTTCGTAACCAAGTTTGTGTGTTGTTGTTTTACATTTTTCTACATACTTGGAACATAGTTGTTATAATTGAAAATTTTAGGTGAAACTAATACTTTAACTTAAATAAATAGATTTACAACAAGTTATAAATAGATTTACATATAGTTTTCAAAAATCACTTAGAACATATTAATAAATTAAAGATTATGAAATACATAATTTAGATTAAATATTTTTTTATAAGAACTAGATATGAAAATAATTCAAGAAATACTTCTAGATTTTTTTAGTAGATTTGATCATAGGAAAAAAATTATACTTATATATGTTATTTTATAAATAATGATAGAAATTAATATTTGTTTCCCTAGGATGGACCAAACAGTAACAACTGGAATAAGAGAGAATTTGATTCTCTTTCCATAAGTGAACCAATCAGATTTTAAAAAATCAGAGTTATTCCTTTTCTTTCTCTCCCTTTCCTTTTCCTAATTCTCTTCCCTTCCCTTTCTCTTTCATGCTAGACGGTCCCTTAGATAACATACTTTCTCCGGTTCTCTAATTATGACCCTTTTTTCTTTTTAGGATTACGTGGAACTTCAATCTCCGATGGCTACTCTATCGTCTTCACTATGCATATTCTTTTCCAACTTGAATGAAAACGAATACATTATCCAATTAAGAAGCATAACTTCTTTTTCGATAAAATTAATTTTGATTACTCGTATCATACATAACTTGTGTCTAGTGGGCTAAATGATACGAAGACCAAAATGGAAGGGAGTATATAAGAAGCAGTGGCGATATCAATATGCCTCGTATATTTCTTCATTTTTATTTGGTAAGAAAGCTAAACTTTCGTTTTGCATGCCCAATTATTTTTCTTTTGATGTTAACCTAACAAAAGTCACGTTGATTATAACCAGCTTTTATACCCAATGCCCAAATTGCCCCAAAAGTCACCTTGATATGTGGTACTAAGATTGAATTTGGAAAGCACTAGTATTTGTCTGGTGATGGAAAAGTTGGTGCCATGTCATTGGCCTTTAATATGAACCTCTAGTTTCATTTCAATGGAAATCTATATGGAAGCTCACTAATCACTCAACTAATAACCCTATTGTTTTGATTAAAAGTGCCAATTTAACTCTATAAAGTTTGAAAGTGCAATTCTTACCCATATTATTTGGTCGAAAGTGTCAATCTAACCATGTGAACCTGAATTTGACTGAAATTCTGTGAATTAACTAAGATACCCTTGTTTTAAAAAATAAAAAAATAGAAAAATTAAAAAGTCTATGTTACCCTTGTTTGTCTTCAGAAAACATAATTTCTCCAACATTCCTCTAACATTAATTTTCATTAATTCTAGCGTCGAAAAGGGTGGTGATATATCCTTCACACTTTAATGCCATTCACACTTTAATCACACTTTAGTGTCATTCATTGGAGCAAAAAGCGATAACGCTCGCCCGCAGCGCCCCCACCTGCCCGAACTTTAGTGTCATTCATATCACACTTGTTTGTTTTCGGGGTGGAATCTGGCGTCGGAAAGGGTGTCTAAAAAGAGCGGCTCATCGAGGTGGCGGAAAGACTAGGGGAAGAAGCGGAGGCGGTGTGTGACCAGATTTGGTTGTGGGTGGGTGGTTGTGGGTGGCTGTGTGTGAGTGGCGCCACCACTGATGCTAGGGTTTGGGGTGCGGCATACGGTGGCAGGCAGAGTGGAGGAGCGGCGGTGGTGTGAGTTCAATGGCGCAGATGTCGTGAAACTACATATCCCAATGGCGGAAATCCAAATTTCGAAGGCAATAAGTCATGGCGGGGCGGGGCTAATCTGGGCGCAGCTGAGGGGAGGTTGGGCAGCGGCAGGTCTGAGCGCGACGTGTTTGGCTGAGGAAAGACAGCAGAGCTGGTGACTTGTGCGAACAACGACGCGTGGAAGGGCTCGTCGGAGAGTGGTGAATGTTGACTGATGTTGGTGAGGTGGAGCTCAACGGTGTTGATGTCAGCTCGCGGTGGTCGCTGATTACGCTCGTCGAACTCTAAGGTGGAAGGCTGTTGCACGTCTAGTTGCTCCAGGCGCTCGCAGACGGTGGTGCTAAATTCTGGCAGGCTAGCTGATGCGACTAAAGCTGATGTGCGGTTGCAGGGAAACTCCGGCGGACGGTGGAGGTGATGAATGAAGATGAAGATAGGATAAATGGTGGTCTAGTGGTGGAGATGGTAAAGGCATATTTCGGCTAAACTCTAGATTCCAATAACGGCGGTGGTGTTGGTTGCGGTGCAGCTGTGGAGATGGTGAAGAAGAACCTAGGGGTATTTTTGTTATACAAAGACTTGAGTGAGACGGCCTCACTCATTCTTATTGTGAGACAGAGGGCCTAAGTACAATTATATAAAGATGAGAAATGACATGGGGTACATTATGTAATTTTTAAAACTTTACTTATTACTTTGT
>JAULKK010050993.1:0-18721 GCA_032355705.1 Rubia peregrina
AACCCCTTATAATGTAATCCTACCTAAATCTAGCAATCTTCCAACAAAAAGATAACAAAAGAGATATTAAATGCTTCAGAAAATACATGCATTTGATGTCTCATCAGTCGACACCAAATGATGTTGTAATCCGATCAAGTAAGATGCTTTCCATTAATCGTAATGTATCTCTTCATGCAAGACAAATCCCGGAAGTAACTCCAGGGAAAACAATCAAACGTTCAAGTCAGTATTTCCCTTAATGAACTAGAATTTCTTAGTTTAGTCTTACTTCCCTGAGCCAGTGTTGCTCTCCCAATACTCTTGTGGTTGTGGTTCCACATTGTTCAGATTTGAGATCGTGGGTCGCGTCATGATCACTATCTTTCCAGTTCGTGTCTACGTGCCACCTTTTTTGGTTTGTAGTTGAATCCACGATCACCTTGTTCCTTCTTTATCGGCTCGCTTTTGACTAAAACTTCTGGGATGAATGGTCTTGCTTGTTTGTGAATCAAGATTGGGCTGGGTTTTAGAAGTCAGCAGTCTCTAGTTGGGCTCGGTATACACCAGTGTACGTTGGACTTCGTTGTCGAGTATTGGGTTGGACTTGAAGTCCAGCAACCCTCAAATTATGGGCTAAGTATACATCAAGTATCAGTTATCGATTATAAGTACATTGCATTGGTTCGAGTCGGTTCTCAAAATACTTATTACAAATATTCCAATTATTTTCTGGCATTGCTTCTCCAAGGTTAAAATCATTCCAAATTAGTTTTCAAAAATTATTTATTTGGTTCATTCAATCGTCCTCTTAAATTTATAAAATATTTTCTATTCGGTTTATTCAATTGTATCATAATAACAAGTTTGTTCACAAAATTCTATTTTCCATTTAACCCGTCTCATCACCCTATTAAGCTAAGAAACTTAATCCAATCGTTTTTGTCACAAAAAATATTTCACAAAGTTGAATTAGTCACTCACCAAAATAAACCTGCAAACTCTAATGATGAAATTAGCACAGTGGTAAGCAGAGTCGATCCCACGAGAAACAAAAAAATAACTATAAAAACTACCTACTAATATAGAACAATTTTGGTGTAGCCACCACGCCTTAATTTTCAAGATTTTCTTACAATTAATAATGCAAAATAACAAATATTAAATGAAAATGAAAACTAACAATATAAAATCTAGAATACATATAATGAATGTAATTGGCTAGAAATAACTCACATTAGTTAAACATCGATCATAGGCGCAAAGATAAATAAATTCATATGTATCTATCAGTTATAGGATGTCAAGCATTTGCTGAACCCTCCCAATTCTTTCTTACTTTGTCGATAATTGACCAATTATAATTAATAAATTATTTCTCTTACCAAGATGCCCACGAAAAGTATTTGTTGAACCAGATACACAACCATGTAGCATTAAGAATGAAAGAACATTATATAGCAATTACCAAAGTATTCGCAAGTTGTAACACACACTTAATTGTCCCCCATATTTAAGTTGATCAGACTTACACGTATCAAGAATAAAATTAAACCAAGAACAATCAAGAACACATAAGAATCAATTATAAAACAATTAGGCCTCACAATTCATAAACTAATGCTTGTTATTCCATGCCAATATGTAAATTAACTACTCATAATAATTAAACAAAACAAATAAATAATGTAAAAACAGAACATGATCAATATAATTAAATAATAAGAAAACGATCGAAATTAACCTAACTAACTAAACCTGCGCATACAATCTACGAAACCAAATAATTCTTCAGTAAATCAATTCAACCCAAATAATCATGCAGTAAGCCCGTGGAACTCTGTAACCAAAAGAAAACGAAACTGAGTATCGACGATAAAAGCTTCCGTCCGCCCTTGCGTGCGGATGCTTTTATATGTCCCCAAACCCTACTTTTCCAATCTTCTAAAGGAATTGGAAAGTAAATAAAATTCTATGGAAACTATAATTATTACTCTACCTAACTAAATAATAATAATAAGAAGAAAAGTAAATATCTCTTTCCTTATTACAAATGCCAAAATCAAGAAGCAATATTTCTTCATTAATTCTTCCAATCTTCATTCGATTCTAATTGCTTCTTTTCTTCTTTTTCTTCAAATGCTGGAATAATGAAAATTCATTATCCATTGGAGCATACTACCTCGTTAAAAAACCCGTTGGGAAAAAGAGTATAGTATTAAGCTCCCATTTAAGCTCCAAAATCTTCAATTTCACATCATTCTTGCTTTCACCTCCAAAATCCTCCAATCACTAAATCTGCACAGAAAACACACCTAAAGTGCACATTATTCTCATAAAAGCTCAATTCAATACCTCAAATAAACAACACAAATCACACACATAAGATGAATATTGATTGCATGATCTTCTTGATGAGATATGATTATTCATGGGTTGATTGTTTAGAAAGAACGGTTCTTGTTTTAATAGCCTTTATGATGAGATAACTTGATTTGAAATATCGTGGTTATTTAAGAAGTAATTTTATTTTTTAATGAATATTAATGCATGCTTTGGTTATCTTTGCATTACCACATTTTTATTGTTGTGAATAGGATGGCTCCAAAAAGGAAAGTGTCAGAAAAAGGAAAAACTACTCTGGGTGACAAAGGGAAGAAACCGGCCAAAGTTGGGAGATGAGAGCTGGCGATTTCCCTTCCTCCCAACCTCGTAGTTTTCATTGATGAGTTCATGGGTTTGACACCATTTTTGAGAGTGTGGCCTGGAGGTGGAAATAATTGAATTTCCTAAAGCGAACCATATTGGAGATGAAGTTTTCTCTCAAGGAGACCTTGGGAGCTCTAGGCCTACTTGAGCCTGTCACATATTTTCTAAGCCGAATAGACTTCAAGGGTTTCTTAGACAAGCATTCCAAGACCTACATGCGGTGTACTTTGAAGTTTTTGGCGACCTTGGAGCAGTCAAAGGATGGTGAAAGGATGAGAAGTATCCATTTCCAATTGGATAATAAGGAATACACTATATCACATCGGGACAATACCCAAGCATTCGAGTGGAAGTACGAGAAGGAGATTCCAAGGACTCACCAACAAGACCTTCCATTCTCATTGAACAATTTTTAGAGAATCCTTTGGGGCACAGAGATAAATCATTTTTGAAAGAGCACGATGATTATCCATCCAGCATTGCGATATGTTCAGCGATTGTTGGCCATGCGAGTGTTCTGTCACGGGGAGCTCTTACAGTGTCCACGGGTCAGATGTCCAAGTTCTTTGGGCGATGACTCTGGAGGGAAACTTTTACCCCAACATGGTTTCATGGATGAGTGCATTCCAATGGGAAACAAGAAAGGTGGAAAGATTCCTATGGGAGGCTTGGTTGGACTTCTAGCCCAACACTTGGGTCATCCGATTCTCTCTCCATTTCCGGTGGTAAATTTGGGTCATTCAGGGCCACGGTACACGATAGACAGGCTGGAGAAATGCTGGACACCGTGACTTTCGAGGATTGCATCATATGGCTATATAGTGGCTCATTGGTGTGAAATTTTATAATTCTCCTCCAACCAGAGCGTACAACTATTGATCAGCATACGGTGTTAGGGAACCTCTTCATAGCTCCAGATCCGATGTATGAGAAGAATTTCTACAGAATCATATTACACCCAGATATAGACGTTGAGGAACATGACAACGAGACCCCATTTAGAGCATTGATTACCCATACTTAGATATCCGTAGATGTCCTCAACCAATTTTGCATATTCGGGGAACAATTTGTGTGCTCTACCTGACTTATGAATGACATTGGTCATGCAGTGGGCAGAATGATCTTACATTTGGAAGAATTTTAGAGTAGGCTAAGCTCCATAAAAGGGTACCATGCATACTTGCGTGTCTAGATTTGTGTCCATTGAGCGGAGATGAAGGAGGAGCTCGTCATTGTAGATGAGAGATAATATGTCAAAGAATAATCCATTGAACAATTGATCGAGAGATTCCACATCTCGAAGCTCGATGGTTTCAGGGATTTAATTCCTATAGAGAGGCAAGAAATTTGTCAAGAGGAGAGAAGAAGAAGGGAGGAGATTCGGCACTTGAGGACGGACCCTTTGGGGTCACCTGAGTGAACTTCACTACTTTTCTCTTTCCCCACTTATGGTTTTTATTGATTCATAGTGTTGGGGACAATGCAAAGTTCAAGTGTTGGGGAGGGAGTAGTGAAACACTTAGAATTTTTCCTCCTGGGATTCCTTCATATTTTTGGTGTTGCTTTAGTTGGTATTTTCTTTGGTTTTGGGAGGTTTGCTAGAATCTTTGGTGGTGTGATCTTTAGGTGGTTATCATTTTGTTAGAGAACATTTTGGGATGAACCTCTTTGGTGGTGTAATATTTTTAATTTTTCACTATCTTTTTGTAGTATGAAGCCCAACTTTGGGTCATTTTGTGCTACACACAAAAACAATTTAAAAATTATAAAAAAATGAAAAATATATATACCTGGCTAAGTTTAAAACTTAAAAGGGAAACTTAGGTAAAATTTGGAAGAAAACTCAGATAGGTTGAAAGGCCTAGATAAAATGAGAGGTCGTGTGATAAAAAAAGGATATGGTGAGCTCTGCATGTGTGAATGCTAGGATGAAACCCCGAAAGGGTTCCTAGGCAAAATGAGAGAAATTGAGAGAAAACCGAAACTAAGTTGAGGATTCTTTGGCATTTTCCTTGGTTATAGCTAAGTTGAGAATATCAAGTTATCCGTAGTTACAGACAACTTGAGGATCTTGTGGATTGTCCTTGGTGGTTTTTTCTGCAACAACTCTTGGATTGCTTTTGGTGGACTATTCGGGGAAGTAAGTTAGTTCAACACTTATCTTTTGCACTTACCTTTTTCTTCACAATATTTTGGGTGGTTAAGTTACTTTAGTATGGAAAGTGTGAGAGTTATGAGATTCTTACTTCTTCGGGGGAACTGGGGTAGCTTGGGAATAAGTTGAATGTATTGGCTCAATTCTCTTTGCATGCTACATTTTGCTTAGATAATTTCTCATTTTTGTTTACTCGAGGATGAGTAAGGTTTAACTGTGGGGGATTGATGGGAACTATTATGCATGCATTAGCCAATGCATTTGACACATTTGTTATCATATTTTGTTTGGTGGATTGCTGATTTTAGTTAGGTTTACAAGACAAATGGTTTAGTCGATCATTATTGGTTTTCTTATCTAAATCCCGAGTCTTGTAGACTTAATTGAAGCTAATGGATACTTTGTATTCACGGGCTCCTAGATCTTCCATTTTGATCTCATTAGTAGGTTGCTCGTGAGTAATTTTTATTATCTTTTTGTAGAAGGCCATCAGAGAGGGTGGTAGTAGATATTTGAAAGCCATTCACAAGAATGGTAAAAGGTATTGATGGTAAATTTTAAGGATGGAAGTGTATTGAAGGCCATCGACTCCAATGTATGGTAAATTTGAAAGGCGGATTAGAAGTTCAAGAAAGCCAAAGAAGAAAATGAGGGATTATTTTCCAAAGTTGCATGGAGTTCTGGGAAATATCCAAAGAGAATAAGACCTTGAGAGTGTCACCATTTGATTTGTGTTATTGAACTTTATAAAATTGACTACAAGAACTCTCAAATCGGACCAACAATTCACACGTAACGGAGCAAACAAGTCAACCAATCGGACTAGCGATGGACAGCACAGATCGCACTAGGCCTGAACCAGGGCCACACCTAGCATGGTCTGTAACACTTAACATGGCTCGTTCTAGGGGTCTAGCACAAGCTGTTCCAAGCCCTAGCATGGGCCGTGCCAACTCGTGTCGGCCGTGTGCCAAATATATTTTTTTCACTCCGAATTTGGCTAAGTATGGGCGCAGAACGATCCCTTTCACACGGTTCATGCATTTTCAAGTCACCAATGCTAATACCAACTAATGGGATGTGAAGAATAAGACATCCCATGCTGAGATACTGAGAAAAATGAGGTTACGGTCGATGAGGCCAGCCAAATAACCTGGGATGTGGATCAGAAGGAGAAAAAATAGACTGTCGATTGACAGCTAGTGCCAAGGCCGATGTCCCACACTGGCATGGGGGTTCTCGGCCAGCACAAGTCGTGCTAGATCCCACCCCCTGTTCCGGTTGTAGATTTTGGCAATTTTGGCCTATTTTTAGGCCCAATTCCTCACTACTATATATATGGACCTATGTATACTAGATTTTAAGTTTATGCTCATTTTTAGATCTCAAGAGTAGGATAGAAAGAGAAAATACTCTTCCTTCTTTCTTTTCATCTTTTTATTTTTTTCCCCAAAAGTGTTGAATCCAATGAAATACTTGGGTTCAATGCTTAGGCAGTAGGGATTTTACTTGGGGAACATATTTGTATTCATGTATTAATGTTCATTTTGTGAGATTTCTAGATCTACCTATTTCTATATATTTTGTGATTATTATGTTGGTTGGTTTTTATAATTCTTGTGAATTGTATGATTGTCACACTTAGTTAAAACACACTAAAGTCTACTTTCATATTTTTGCACTATTGATACCCCCTGGGGAAGGAAACCTAGATGCGCTTAGGTAATGATTGTCCAAAATTGTGTGGGTGAGTGCACGTAGGTTGTTGTTAATCGTTACGATCGACCATGCTCTAGTTAGCTGACGATGCAGTTCCAAGGGCTGTGGGTAGAGTTAGACTAAGTAGAAAACTAGGATTACTGACCCACCCCCTCCTGAGCATCTTTAAAAAAATGAGAGGAGGCTTTGAGTATTAAGGGTCAAAGATAGATGTTTGTATTGTTGCTCCCGTTCCTATTACTACTTAACCATGAATTGAAGATAGTGGCAAGTACCGAGGTCATCCATAGAGATGTTAAGAATCTAATAATTAACTAAACACAATCGTGATCGTGTCATCAAGCCGACCACGTGTTAGGAATAGTGTTTTGAAAACAATCATAGGGGGTGGGGGTTTGTACTAACAACTACTAGCATGCAAATGATCACAAGAATTAACAATATAACCTAACACTCGGGAAATATTTATGTAACATGAAAAATGTCATTTCGATCATCGATTTACTCAAACACAGGAACTAATCCATATTCTAGTGTTTTTGACACGTAGTGCAGACAATGGTTAAACCTTCCCCCTATCTGTCACATAGAGGTGCACCTATGAAATCTTCCATTAGCCTTGCCTCAATAAATAGCAGAGTGCAATAACGGCAATGACTTATTGTGCAGGTTTGATTCTCCCCTGGGTGATTAAGTCATGGGCGGAACACTACGAATGCACTACCCCTAGGCCTAGAAAGGCAAAGGAAGTAGTCGTATTATCGATGGCTTTAGGATCAACAAGATAATACTAGTATGCTACTTAGTCTATCACTCCCTGAAACCCTTTGAACCACATAGTCAGCTAACTAGAGCATGGTCAATCATAACGATTAAGACCAAAAACCTTTATGCACACAACCACATAGTTCGGACAATCTTTACCTCAATCTTATCTATGTTTCCTTCCCCGGGGGTAGCCATAGTGCAAAACATGAAAGTATACTTTGGTGTGTGCTAACTAACTGTAACAATCATGCGATTCACAAGATTATAAGAACAAGTCAACTCAATCTTCACAAAACACATAAAAATAGGTAGATTTAGAAATCTCACCAAATGAAAATTAATACATGAATGCAAATATGTTCCCCAAGTAAGATCCCTACTCCCTAAGTATTGAACCTAAGTATTTCATTGTTTTCAACACTTTTTGGCAAAAGAAAAATGAAAAGATGAAAAGAAAAGAACAAAAAAACACAGGTCCATAGATATGGTAGTAGGGAATTGGGCCTAAAAATAAGCACAAAAGTGACCAAAAAATTTAGAAGCTGGAATGTCATTTTACTGAGTATCATGACGCGAGAAGTGTCATTATTTGTAACCCAATGCTTGTCTTGGCATTGGTAACTTGAAACGGCATGGACCATGTGAAATGGGACATTCTGTACCCATACTTAGCTAAATTTTAGAGTGGAAAGAAGACAAAGGCACACAATGAACACAATTTGGAACGACCCGTGCTGGAGCTTGACACGGCTTGTGTCAGGTGGAACATATCTTTCTTAAGGCTCTTAGCATGAGCCATGTAGCATGGAATAGGTCATGGTAGAAGAGGCTCTCATGCCGTCCTAGTGTGGTCCGTGTTGTCCGTTGCTGCTCTGTTCTGGTTGTTGCTTCTCCGGCCGGCTAACTTGTTTGCTTTGCTACGGGTGAACCGTTGGTCATATTTGGGAGTTCTTGTAGTCAATATTTTAGCTCTCGAGAATAAATATCCAATGGTGCTACCTTCAAGGGTTGATTCTCCTCGGATCTCTCCCAGAACTCCATGTAACTTTGGACAAAGATCCCTGCATTTCTTCTTTGGCCTTCTTGACTTTCAATCCGCCTTTCTTGGTCTCAATTCCATCCACTACCATGCTTTGGACTCTATGGACTTCAATATACTACCATGCTTGCGAATGGCTTTTGATATCTCATACCATGCTTGCAAATGACCATCAAATATCTACTACCACCCTCGCAGATGGTCTTCTGCAAAAAGATGATGAAAAAGTACTCACGAGAAACCTACTAATTAGATTAAAAAAAAAGGAAGATCTGGGTACTCGTGAACACAAAGTGTCCATGAGTTTCAATTAATTCTACTAAACTAGGGATTTAGACAAGAAAATCCATAATGTCCGTCTAATCGTGCAATCCTAACTAAAACTAGCAATCAACAAAAAAAAAGATGATAATAAATGTGTCAAATGCATCAGCTAACACATGTTGCACACCAATTATCTTGTTTATCCTAGAGCCATCGATAAGACGCCTGCTTCCTTTGCCTTTGTAGGCCTAGGAGTAGTACGTTCGTAGTGTACTGCCGAGACTTAATCGTATGGGGGAAAATTAGACGTGCACAATGAGCCATTTCTGTTGTTACACTGTTCTAGTTGTGGAGGCGAGACCAATGGAATATTTAATATGTGCACCTCTATGTTACAAATAGGGGAAGTTTTGACCATCGTCTGCACTACGTGTCACAAACACTTGAATAGGGTTTAGTTCTTGCATTTGATGAAATCTATGATCGAAATGACGTTAATCGTGTTACGCAAATATTCCCTAAGTGTTATTTTATATTGTTAATTCTTGTGAGCATTTGTATGCTAGTAGTTGTTAGTACAAATTCCCCCTATGACTATTTTACCAACACTGATTATGATGACATGTAGTCAGATTGATGACCCAGTCACGATTGTGTATAATTAATTACTTAATTCCTAACATTTATGTGGATGACTCCGGTACTTACCACTATCTACCATTCTGAGTAGTATAGTAGTAGGAACGGGAGCAACATATAAGTCTTTATCTTTGACCCTTAATACTTAGCCTCTTCTCGTGTTTTCAACAACCCTTGGGAGGGGGCGGATCAACCTTTGGTCGATGAGATTCTAGTACGACATCGTACATTCATAAATTTGGTGATATTTTTTAATGAGACACTGCACCTATGTTCGTTTAACCATCGGTTTAACTGAGTGGTTACCGACGTCGCCTACAAGAGTTTAAGTTTGCTTTAAATTTTAATTGCAAACTCGTTCGTCTATCGGTCCTATGTTCAGTCTTGGTGATTGATGATCAATTTCACGGGCACATGTCGACCATGCCACTATTTTTTTATCAACATGTGCATGCAACCTTTTGCCAACGTCGTAGTCTTCTAGTTTTAAGGCTTTTATGTTGTAATCATTTTTCTTATAATTTTTGGAGCATTGGCTGGCTAAGGATTCTGCAGTTGACTCTTTTTCCAGGTCAACGAGTAATTTTACACACACACACACACATATATATATATGCTTATATACATGTATTCACACTTGATAAAAAATTAAAATTTTATTATTTTTAACCTGTCCCCTCACGGCGTCACTAATAAATCATGAGAGATCTACTAAACTTGGACGAGGCTATGCTCAAAGATAGAGATTTATATGTTTCTCCCGTTCCAATTACTACACTACCAAGAATGGTAGATAGTGACAAGTATCAGGATCGTCCACAATGATATTAGGAAGCTAATACTTAGCTATACACAATCGTGATCGGGTCGTCAATCCGATCACATGTTATGAATAAACAGTCACAGGAATAAATAATATAACTAATACTAGTGGAATATTTGCATAACATGATTAATGTCATTTCAATCATCGATTTCATCAAATACAAGAACTATACCCTATTCCAGTGTTTGTATCACGAAGTGCGGACAATGGTCAAAACTTCCCCTTATCTGTCACGTAAGGGTGCATGTATTAAATCTTCCATCAGTCTCACCTCCGCAACTAGGAGAATGCAACAACATAAATGGCTCAATGTGCAGGTCTGATTCTTCCTCGTACGATTAAGTCTCGGGCGGAACACTACGAATGCACTACCCATAAGCCTACAAAGGTAAAGGTAGTAGGCGTCGTATCGATGGATCTAAGATTACAAAGGTAACTCTAGCTTACTACTATAGCTATCTCTACCCGCAACCCTTCAGACTTAATAGTCATCTAACTAGAGCATGGTCGATCGTAACGTTTACAACGGTAACCTATGTGCACACACCCACACGGTTCCTGACCCATTGTTACCCCACGTACACTTAGGTTTCCTTCCCTGGGGGTAGCAATAGTGCACTAACATGAAAGTAGACTTTGGTGTTTGCGAACTAAGTGTGACAGTCACGGAATTCAAAAGAATATTAAAAACAAGCCAACGTAATAATACAAAATCACTAATAATAGGTCGATCTATGAAATCCCACAAAATGAACATCAAAACATTAATACAAATACTATCCCCAAGTGAAATCCTACTCCCTAAGCATTGAACCCAAGTATTTCATTTGATATAACACATTAGGGAAAAAGAGAAATAAAGGGAAGAAAGGGAAATAAGCCAGAGAGAAGGAAGAGTTTTTGTTCTCTCTAACCTACTAAACAAGATGAAAATGTGGGCATAAACTTCAACCCTAGTAGACATAGGTCCATATATATAGTAGTAGGGAATTGAGCTTAAAAATAGGCCCAAAATGACCATAAACCATAGCAGCCGCAACTAGCACGGGGGGTGGAATTTGGCACGGTTTGTGCCGGTCGAGACCCATCTTGTGCTGCTGTAGGACATCAGCCTCAGCACCGGATTTGGCCTCATGCTGGTGTGTTCCAGCCTCATGCTAGCGCAGCCCATGTCACCCGACACGAGCCATCGACCAGCACTCTATTTTTTCTCCTTTTATTCCGCATCACGTGTCGTTCGGCGTGCCTCATCGGCTGGAACCTCATTTTTCTCAGTATCTCAGCATGGGCGTGTCATTTTTTGTACCCTATGGGATGGTCTTGGAATTAGTGATTTGAAACGGCGCAGACCGTGTGAAACTGGACATTCCATGCCAATACTTAGCTGGAGTGAAAAGAAGACAAAGGCACACAGATGGCACGAGAAGGCACAACCCGTGCTTGGGCTTGGCATGAATTGTGTTATACCTCTATCATAGGCTGTGTTGAGTGATATGAGTCGTGCTATGTAAGGTCCTCATGCCGGCCTAATACGGTCCGTTCTAGTCAGTGCTAGCCATGCTTGATCCGGTCTGCTAACTTCTTTTCTCTGTTACGGGTGAACCGTTGATCCAATTTTAGAATTTTTTGTAGTCAATTTTATAGAATTTGAGAAGACAAATCTAAAGGTGGCACCCTAAATGGCTTATTCTCCTCAGATATTTCCCAGAAATTTGTGCAACCTCAGACAACAATCTCTCTATTTCTTCCTTGGCCTTCTTGAACATCGATTATGCCTTTCTTGGTTTCAATTCCATATAATACCAAGCTTTGGAGTCCATAGCCTTCAGTATACTACTTTGGTTATTTGACCTAATGCAAAAAACTGAGGTAAAACGGCAAAGTAATAGATGCTTTTTCTTGTAGTGGATTTGGCTTAATTCTGGGTGTTTTTTTGGATTAGAATATTGTAGGGTTTTTGTCACGGACTCACGGGGTGTATAGTAAGAGAACATGACAAATATTTTTGCAAAGTTTTGGGAAGAATTTGGGATTTTGAGAAGGGAATAGGCACTATCGAGTTTTTTTATAAGGGAGGAAAAAATAAAGATTTCTGGGCTGCCCTTTTATGATTGGTCTAAGCCAAATGACATGGACTGGATTGGTAGGATGGGTGGTTGCAATTATATTGGCATAGACCATGTAACCTAGCACGTTCTTTGTCAGTTCATGTGGCACAATTCGTGCCGATTCTCGTTCATGTGGCACAATTCCTTCCCTTTGATCCACCGTTGGGCTTTTCAGCTTATTTGACCTCCGTTTTTGCCCAAAATCTATTTCTTACATACAAAGACACAAACACCCAGCATAAATATGTTCTAGAACAAATTTTGATGACATCATTTCCCAAATATAGTAAAATAAATTAATACAAACATACTAACACAAAATAAACAAAATGAAATAAGAAAGGCATAATATTTATTGTCAAAGTAATGACTTATTTTCCAATTTCATCAAGATCATTTAAACCTTACCATTATGCATCAAGAATCGACATCCGCAGTTCCACCCATAACAATTACCTTTTGGAGAGGTGACCTGCTCCTGCGGGATCGTTCCAATTAAATTGCGGGGGTAAGAATCAAAGATGAAAGCTTTATAAATTTCTCTTGTACTCACTCTTAACTACAATGATGTAGCTAGTGGTAAGGATGAGTGTCATGCACAGAGATACTTATATCTAAAAATTAGCCAAACACAACCCACAATCGGGCATCACCTCAATCGTGTATCGTGAATAACTTGTACCAACAAACAGGGGAGGTTGTTCAACTAAAAATTATGAGCATATGAGTAAAACAAACTAAACTATTGATTACCTAGTCTCTGGGGTGTTTGTGTAACATGACCTACATATGAATATGTGATCCTAGATTCTATTCACATAAGAACTTATGAAACTAACTTCATGTTATGTCACATATTGTTGAGATGGCCGGAAATTCCCACTATCAGTCACATAGGGGTTCATCTCTCTTTAAACCATCTCACCTCCTCCTTAACTAGGTATGAGCTTCGATCCTTTGATTCTGCAATTCACCCCTATAATCTCACTCTCAGTGCTAACCAGCCCCTGCTTAAATGACTTAAGCCTTGCGTAGCTCGCAATAATTAGATGCGGGAGTAAGCATATTACATCACCAGGCTCTCCATTATGGACTCCAACCCTAGACCTCGAGAGGAAAAGGAATCGGTGCCCTGTGAGAACTGTAGGGATAATACGACCCTAGTAGCTTAAAACTATGAACACTAAAATATTGGGGTAAGTTGGGGTTTCCCCTGTAAACCCCGCCCTTAATGAATTTAGAGATTATGTAATAGTTAATTTTAAACCAAAACAAACCAATTTTATTTTTCTTTAATCCACTACAACCCAATATAATCGTACAAAATTGTTAAATAATATAAAATGTTAACCTTATTATATTATTCATTTTTTAGACGTTAGATAAATATATGTATTCAGGAAATAAATAAGAAAAATGAGGAAACGAGATATCTAGTTATAATAAGACAAGATAGAGAGAAAATGAGAAGAAAAATTTCGCACATTAAAAATTGAATAGTTAATTAAGTAAGAAATAGTAATTAACTTTATAAGTAAATAGAGATTAATTGTATTTTTTTATTATAACCACCATTGGTGGGGTTATTATTAGGTCCCCAACCTGAAATAAAATAAAAGTGCATACATTCTGTTTGAAGCCGAACTTGGCTAAGGCAACATTTGTTGCCTTCAAAAGATAGTTGAAGAGTTGAACTACAGACTGAATATATACCTATGTAATACTAAAATGGATGATAGATGCAATTCCCAAATTAGTAATCTCCACCCCTCGTGTTAGTTACTAATTATGGCTAGGCATCTTCTCATCATCAATGTACAACCTAGAAACTGGTGCAGTTCAGGAGTATCTTGCCAAAACTTGCTTGAGAGAGTTGTAGCTAACAGAATGCGTTGAAAACTTGAGAAAGGAGCAGGTTTGAGTTGAAACTGTGGCTGACTTGAGTTGATACAGATTTGAGCTGATCAGAGAGGCAAGCAGTGCAGGTAGACCGAGACAAGAGATGACAAGAGATGCAGGAGCACGTTTGTTTAAACAGAAACAAATACCGGAGCACATCGCACATTCAGAATGCAGGAGCACAGTCAGGCATTCAGCAAATGCAGGAGCACGGTCAAGGAACATCAGTATTTAAAGAACCTGCAAGAGACAAGAGATGAACTCAGTAAATGATGATCGAAATCCTAAGATTGGGAACATCTTGCTTATATAAAAGAAGAAGTCCTCTAACTTCCTGAGTCAAAGAGTTAAAAGTGATGATTTTGTGTTAACTATGGACAACCAATTTTGCAAGCATATCAGCTGGGCAGTTGGCCTCTGTTTTGATATGGAGCAATGAAACATTTGATTCAGAGATCATATGACTTATCCGAGAAGCAAGATGGTAAAGTTTCCAAGGTGCTTTTAGGGGATGATGAGCATAACTGACTGCCAAAAGACAATTAGATTCAATAGTAAAGGTGTTAGAAAGTGACTTCCCTATATTTATGCCATCTTGGATTGCTAACATCTCAGCATGAAGACTTGATATAGTTGTAGATTCTCTTATTTCAGCATGCACCATGTCTCCATTGTTATCCCTGCATACAATAGCCAGACCAGCAAGCATATGTAATGCCTCACATAAGGCATCAGTATTAATCTTGATACCACTGCTCGGCTTTACCCATTTAATCACTGTAATATCAGGTTTGGGGTGTTTAGGAACAGGGATGAAGTTTTTTTCCATAGCAAGTAAGATCATAATTGTTCTCAGAGTAAATTGGTTTGCTGAAAAAAGCTAAGAACAGATCATCAGTGATAGTTTTTTTTACATGCTGCATATTAGGGTTGTGACCTTCATAAATACAAGAATTTCTTGCTTCCACAAAGCCCAACAGACAAAAGATGGCATCAGTCTAACTAATTCAGTGTGAATTCTTGTTAAACCATTATAAGTTCACATCATTGACAATCTATCCCAAATATTTGCAAAATGATCCTGCTTGACAGCCAAATTATTAAACATGAAATTCCAAACATTTGTGGAGAGTTCACAGCAATTAAAGAAATTATCAATGGAATCTGAATTACTTGTACATATATGACACCTTGAAACCAGACAGATCCTCATATTCTTCAAAACATCATCAAAGGGGAGAAGACCATTAAGCAATTTCCACATGAATATACCAATTTTTCTAGGGATTCTTTTATTCCAAATATGTTTGAGAGAAGTTAAAGTCCTAATAGAATGTCTAACCAAATCATATGAAAATTTGAGGGTAAAATGACCATTTGAACTTGGTTTCCATACTAACCTATCATCTCTATTCTCAAGCAAAGAATCCTCCAGAAAATTTGCAACCTGGGCTGGAATTAAACCAGAAATGGAGGCCATGAAAAGTGTCTTATTAGCAAAAAAATGTGAAATGCTGCAGTCATAAAGGATGATAGTTAAGCTCTGGTTGCAAAAATCAGAGAGAGGTCCAGAATGAGTCCAGTTAGAGTCCCAAAAGCTGGCCCTACCGTCACCATGAATAACCATTGTGTTAGATTGAGCAACCTGGTCAACACTTAGGATTCTCTTGTAATTAAGAGAAGTCATATTCTGAGGTGGAGGATCCCATAGTAGCTGTGCCCACAGGGTTTTACTTTGCTGGAATTTCCACCATAATTTGATTGAGTATGCCTCAATAATATGGGTGATATATCTCCAACCCATTCCATTCTTATCTAGAGGAAAACTCATCCTCTTCCATGATCTCCACGACCTTTTCTGAATACCATCTCGTTCTCCCCAAAAAAAACTTACTCATTTTTTAGTGGGAGTCTTAATTAAGACTTTTGGTGGTTTGATCACAGCCCCTATGTGCTGTGGAATGGAAAAGAGAACAGAATTCAATAGTGTGAGCCTTCATGCTGCACTTAAACACCTATTCTTCCAGTTAAGTAGCTTTGAGTCATAAATCTCACTAAGGTTTTGGAAGTGGGAAGCCTTAATCTTTCCCTAAAAATAGGAACCCCTAGATATGTGAAAGGAAAAGTGCCTTGTGACATATTAAGAATTGCTGCTACCCTAGCGGATTGTGCTTGAGTTACATTTTTACTGACATAGAAACTACTTTTCTGGTAGTTTATCTTTTGTCCAGATGCAACTTCAAACTTTTCAATAAAATCCCTAATCCTAATGAGGTTAATTCTGGTTGCCTTGACAAAAATGATAGTGTCATCAACATAGCTCAGATGTGAACTAGGGATGACATTATGAGGCAACTGGTATGGCTAGATTTTGCCATTCTGGTAAATAAAGCTAAGGCTTCTAGCAAAAGCTTCTATAAAAATGTTAAAGAGAAAAGGAGAGAGTGGATCTCCCTGCTTAATCCCCCTGGTAGACAGAAAGAAACCTGTAGGGTTGCCATTGATAAGAATAGAGAACCATGCATTGGTAATGCCATTCATTATATTCCTAACAAAAGTCCCATGAAAACCAAATTTCAGCAGGATGGTATTTAAAAAAAAACCCCAGTTGACTCTATCAAAAGCTTTGGTAAGTTCATGTTTGATGATATAGCTAGGGTATTTTCTCTTCAAACTCAAAAATCTCATCATTTCCTGTAAATATATTACATTGTCTGAGATTTCATTACTTTCCATGAAAGCAGTTTGTTGGGGAGAAATAATGACTGGCATGATAGGTTTTAACCTCTCTATTAGGACCTTAGATAGAATCTTATTGACTACATTTGATAGACTTATAGGTCTATAATCTCTAAAACTGGATGGGGTCAGCTTCTTTGGGATCAAAGAAATCCAAGTACCAGTAATAGCCCTTGGTAATTTAGTACCTGATAGAAATTCATTAGTAGCATCTAAGATATCGGTGCCAATAGAATCCCAACATGCTGTGAAGAAACTGGAGCTAAAACCATCTGGACCAGGAGCCCCATAATGGTTTAAACTGAAAACAGCAGCCCTAACTTCTTCTAAGGTAGCAGGCTTAATAAGTTCAGCATTCTGATCCGATGTGATCAGTGAAGGGATGTGATTCAGAAATGGTTAAAAATATGAACCAGATGTGATATCTTGTTCATTTGAGAGGAGTTTTTTTAAAAACATTTCACCCTCTACACTAATCTGTGAGTGGCTTTCAATCCACAAACCCTGTGAAATTTTAATTTTGGTAATTTGCAATTTAGATCTTCTCTCTTTAACTGTCTTGTGGAAGTAAGTAATGTTTTGATCACCTTCATTGATCCACTTGACCCTACTTTTCGGTTTCCAAAAGTGTTCCTACTCCTTTAAGGCTCTAAGTAGATTATCCTTAGTCCTATTAAGACTAATATAATCAGCCTGAGAAGTAGAGTTTTGGAAATTAATTTTCAACTGTCTAAGGACCTCTTCACCTTTGATGATGTTGTCATCAATAATGCAAAAATGTTTAGAATTACATTGCTTCAGAACAGGTTTAAGCCTTTTCAACTTTAAAAAAAGTCTCAAAAGAGGTGGCTAAGGAATGGGGAGTGACCAGTTCTGTTTAAAAAGTTCCAGAAAATCATGTCTAAGCAACCAAGCATCAATAAATATAAATGGCCTAGGGAATTACTCAATCTTACTGGAAACACTAACCAGTAGAGGGGTACGGTCAGAAGAAAACCTATTTAAGGTGTGGATGGAGGTAACAGGAAAATCATCTCTCCATAATTGATTACTAACAGCCCTATCCAATCTTTTGAAAGTGGGATTATGAAGTCTATGGTTAGTCTAGGTGAATAAGTTTCCAACCGTGTAAACCTCCTCTAATGCATTTGAAAACAGAAAATTATTGAAATCAGTAATACTTCCAGAATTGGGGGTTGAAGGGCCTTTGTATTCATTAGCTGAAGAGATCACATTAAAATCACCAATCATTAGTCTTTTTTATTCAGGTAAGTTATGCAAATCTATTCACAATTCCTGTCTACTAGTCCTATTAGTGAAAGCATCGATGAAAACAATTTCCATACAAATATCTAGATTAGGGTGAGAGAAATCAACCTATAAAAATTGAGTAGACTGTTGTTTAACCTGAATATGGATGTTTTCATTACACGATAGCCAAAATTTTCCATTATCAGATGGATAACAGTTTCTATAATTCATTTTTTTCATGTAAGAAAGACACTCAAAAGAATCATGCATGGGATCTATGATGCACAACAAATGGGATTATGCATTGATTTCAATTTCTTAAGTCTCAAAAGCGAAGTATTAATTCCCCCAACATTCCAGACTATCATTTGAAGCTTTAGGTTCCTACAATCTATAATACTTACTGTTGGAGCGTTTAGAAGAAAATCTCAAAGTATCTTGTTAAGATGAGAAAAGAAAGAATTCTTCTCTTTGTTAGTTTCAACATTTAAAGGTGTTGAACATACCTGATCCTGCCGAAAGACTTCAGAACTTGAAATGTTTAAATTATCAGCTTGTTCTAGCTCATCCCTCAGTGGAAAGAACCTATTAGTTAAGATGGGAGACGCTCTATCTAGAGGGGG